>JAPYZE010000663.1:0-39966 GCA_030522805.1 Leptomastidea abnormis
GTCGTGATCAAGAAAAGATATCGAGTTCGTGCAGCTCGTTTACCGCGATAAATTGATGAAGGGGGAGGAGGGGGTAGGAGAAGAAATCAGCCCTTTTGCTTTGTCTTTTAAAGCATCTCTTTTTCTTATTCTCTTGCTTGTTCACTGTGTCTGTGTGTATGTCTCTCTGTTTTGCTATCTTTTATCGTTAAATCCGGTTGCTTACTGTTTGCAAGAAGAAAAATTCTTGATCATTTTAAGATTGGTTTTTCTATTATTTACGATTTATTTTGAAAAGTTTCAATATTTGCAACAATTTCAAAATTTAAAGTTAAATAATAAATAATGTTTTATGCTATATTTTAAGCGTAACGATTTGATTATAAGCTTATAAATGGTAATAAGCAATATACTTAGAAAAAAATGTTTCTCTACTGATGCATTAAACCCTACTGTTAAGTAAACTCATCGAAGCTGATAGTCAATTAACATTACGTCAGAGCAAAATAATTTAACGCACGGATTAGCATTTTATAAAAAGAAAATTTCGTGCGCACTTATTTAAATTATTTGAAGTAGAAAATAACCCCTGTCACCTTCAGCCTACAATCATATTATGATGGATAGCTAACTATAATTTTCAATAAAACTTAATTATTAAAATTTCATATATTTTCCATACATTAAATAATATTTTACCTCTTTTTTGATGTTTTTATTGGTCTCTTGTTTTTTTGTTGCTGACATAATTATTTTTTTATTCCAATTGTAAGAAAACAGCAACTTATAATTTTACTTCGGATCTTTCTGTGATTTATGTCTGTAAAATAAAAATAGAAAATCAATATACTCAAAATAGTTAAAAATTAAAAAATTTTAAATTTAAAATAAATGTTTAAAAATAAACTACTAAAATTATATATTCTATTAATATTTTTATCCAATAAATGAAGAGTCTATTTTTAAATTTATATCAGCTAGTTCAAATAACGATTAAAAACAAGAAAGAGAAAGAAAATATACATTCTTTAAAAAATAATTTTATCTCTTAAGAGGCACTTTTCCACTTCTATGCTCAATATAAATTACATTTTAAAGAACTTTAAAAGAGCCCCCGAAATAAAAGGCCACGTTCTCTTCCCTGCAGCGTCTCATTTATCAGAGCCACGTACACATTCGCGCAAGAGAATAAAATAAAAATCTTCAACAGTCCGAGAAAACGCGTGTCCGCATTAATTAAGAAGGAAATGTCTCTAGTTTCCCATCATGTATACCTTAAGAAGCATCTTGAGAAGCGGAAATAAGAAAGAAAGAAAAAAAAAGTGGAAAAATTGAAAAGCGAAAGGAAGGTAAAAGCGGGGTCCAAAAAAAAACGTGCGACGTTGAATCGTTGTATGGCACGAGAGACCCTCGCTCTTCTAGTCTAAGCGGTATATAGTCGGTTGAGAGCTACAGCTCAGATTTCGCACGTACTGCTAAGGTGGGGGGTCGCTTCCGTGTATACCGGTCAAGTCTAAATCCGTAATAGGTATGCCGTCCGGCGTACGAGCTGTTTAAACTTCGGGGTGTCTTTACTTACTCTCTCTCGACTACCTATACTTGAGCGAACAAGATTTTCATATTTGCTTAAGAGAGTCGTTTTCACTTTCATAAACTAACGAGTTTACATTTGTTTATAAAGCATTAAGGAAATGTTTTTCATGCAATTTTTTTTTTCTTTTCTAAATTTGATTTACAGGTTAGAATTTTGTGATCGCGTAATATTTTTGTAAAATCTTACCTTTTCACTGAGAATTTTGAAGATGCAATGCCTACTATTCAGATAAAACTCATCAGCATCGCGAACTCGTCGCAATTTTTAATTTCCAAGTTCGAAAATAAAAAAAAACTAAAAATTTAGCAGCGCGTCAGCCAGCGCGTTGACCCAAAACGAAAATGATGAAAAAGACGCTCTCTTGGCGTTATGCTTTTATTTTTTTTTTTCTTGATGAACAAGCTTGGTGAGTAGAATCGAACGTTTTTCTAATTCGTTCCGCTAACGTGATCATCGACTTATATTAGAATACATAAATAACTACAAGTAATTTAAATCAGTATTTTGACTTGAGATAATATAAACATAGATACAAAATACTTGTAAACTAACAAAAAATATTGATTACTTTCTTAAGATATTTTTCATTAATACAACAGCTTTTAAAAGTTAATTCATCCGTTAACACGTTGCTACTTCTTTCCATATTTTTTTCCAACTCTGTAATTTAGCCACAGGCGTTTTTACTACCTCATTCTACAACACCATCTAAAAAAAAAATCAGTCTCGACAAAAATATCTCAGTACACACCAAGAACCTACATCCAAGCGTATATGCATTTCCTCCCGGCGCCACAAAAACCCAAACTTCGCGTTTCATCTAGCCCATTCCAAACTCCATACACCGCGCCCTACGTTCATTTTTAGCTCACGTGCCAACCTATATAGCTCAGATCTCACGTATTTTTGGTTCACCAAGCGCGCGCATGTACAAACTCTCTGAAAAACTACATACATATCCACGTGATATCGACATCAACGAATTCTCAAACCTGACTATATCTGGAATTATTTATGATGGCGTCGCGATTCTGAAAAAGCATGATAAAAAGAAATGAAAAAAATTGGTATAGGAAGAGCAAGTGAGAGGTTGCCAGTGAGAAATAAATCGCACGGGGGTCGGTGTACTTTCAATGCAGTGAGAGAGAGAGAGAGAGAGAGAGAGAGAGAGAGAGAAAGACGGAGGTTGTGCTGCTGCTGTTGCTGTGTGGTAGGCGCGCACTCGTAAATTAGACGCTTGCGGCTCTTAAATCTTACTTCAGGAGTACAGGTCCTCTTCTTCTTCTCCTCCTCTTCATCTCGTGCACACGCGTGTCTGATATGCGCTGCTGGTTGGGTATTTTGTTGGTAATGGGTGTTGGCACACTGGGTTTACCTGACACGTAATATGGCTACGACTCTTCCTATATATTTTTTTAAATAAAAGTATGTTGTGTAACTTTGAGATGAATTTTTTATGTTTATCTTCACGTTATTATGTGAACATTGAACTTATGCGAATAAAACTCTAACTGTGTGATGATCAAACATAAGATCCATTCAAGTTTTACTTAACGCAAATATCCCGAATATCGGATCATCCCTTAATACCATAAAGTTCAGCTTATAATTCTCTCTTCTTTCATCTTCACGCTTTAGAAAACACATTATAGCAAAGAAAAAAAAAGAAGAAAAAAAGAGCAACGCTCGAGTACACAAAAAGCTCATTTCAGCTAAAAATCCAGGCTTTTTCATGCCCTTTCAGAGAAACACACGCTCGCCTCTCTTTTTCTCTTTCGACCGTCCGTCGCAAATAAGATAAGTAGTTCATATATGCGCTAGCCTTTTGTGACACGTCAACCATACCATCGCCATATCCTACTCTTCCCTTTTGGTGTCAGAATATAAGATGTCGCGTGTGCGTGCATGTGTACTTCAAACTGATGCTGCTGCAGCATCTTGGCGTTGACTGATCGGTTCTTTCTCTGTCTTTTAAAACTCGTGTGCTTTTGCGCCTACTACTACTCCATCATGTGTGTGTGTGTGTGTGTCTTTATACGAAGGGAAAAGCTAAGCTGAGAGGAGGGAGATAAGTGAGACTTGCGCGCCCACGCTTCGACGCTCTATTTTTTTCTTCATCCCACGCGCGCGACACTTTGGATGGCGAGACTTATTTGATGCGTCTTAAGGTACTTTTCTTATATAGTCAGACTCTTGAATGTATGTATAGGTACTTACCGACGGTTTTGCATTAGAGACATTACTACGATGGATGGTGTAGTGTGGGGTGACTCATAATGTTTTTTTCTTTTATATTAAAATAAAAGAACATTATTTTTAAAATAATTTATATAAAATATATTAACTAAAGGAATTTTTTTCTTTTTTTGTTTCAGGTGAGTCTATTAATTGGTTCATTTCCCAGCTTTAACCACAAAGACCATACGGTAATGTACAAATTTACAACATTAAAAAAAAAAAAAATGAAAATAAAATGAGTATAAGAAAAAATTTAGAAAAAGTGTCAGGCTATCAAGTAATCCGAATAATAAGCTACTCATAACGGTCATTAATAACCCCACGTACATAGTGTCCGTGACATCGAAAAAAAATCAAGGAAGTAATTTTTTTATATATACTCAACCACATGCATTCATCTACTTACACATACCGCGTTTTCCAAGTCCAATGAACCGCGAGACACGAGTAGATAATCTTTATCGAAAGCATCATCCGCTTGTTCTCTTACAAAGAAACATCGATCGACTGCTGATGCTATTCCTCCTTATGCAGAATTATTAGAAGCCTTTTGATATAATACGCAACATTCACTGATCGATCACTAAATTACTTATCATCATATGTTGTACTATACATAAAATCTCTTGTCTGGTATAGTAAAACTTTGTAAATTCATATCTAGCGTCACACGGTTTTTACAGCTAAATTCCAGGCCAATACGTTCCCCATGACTACCCACACTATATCTTCTAAGAATAAATTTCTCCCAGGCTTAATATAAGAGAAAAATGCCGGTAGCATAAATACTTTAAAAAAAAAAATCGCGTGAAATAATTACAGTCAGTCGTTATACATACACATAACGCTTGTCGACTATTACCTATATGTATATATACATTACCACAAAATTTCAGTGTACACATAACATATAAGCTTACCGCTCGAAAGAGAAACCAACGAAGCTTGAATCATGCTTTGGAAAATTTATATATTCCACCTAAAAGAGAATATACCATATTGGTTCTAGCAGAGCTTTTTACGCTCTAGCTACTCTTGAAAAAACACCGTTGCAGAAGTCGTCGTCTTTCGTATGTATTTATATCTACATATATACATACACGCATCGAAGCAAATCGTATACCAAAGTAAGTCTCTCTCGCTTATGCGAGATTTTACAATGACATCCTCCTATATACGCGTAAAAAACGACTTGTAGTAAGTTCGTAGTTTGAACTTACATTAAGCATATCTGCATCTTAAGCTTGCATATACACACGCGTGTATGTACCTATATGAGTGTGTATGTAAGTATAGTAGAGAATAAACGTGGTTGAGAGTCAAGCTGTATGGTCGCGCGCAATTACGAGGGCAAAATATATGCAAACGCTGCTGGCCGTCTGTGATGCTAATTACGAGAAGAAGAAGAAGCAGCAGCGTATATATAGAGGTAGAGGGAACCGTTCGAAGAAAACAGCCATGAGACCATGATGGACGAGCAGAGGGGTTGTTGCTATATAGCACATACAGTGGTGGTGCGAGAGAAAGAGGTTTCTCCAACGATTCTCCTTCATGCGGTAGTATAGAGTGGAAGAGCTGAATATATTCTGAGAAGTGTATCTTACGACTTACTGAATACGAGCTTGCGAATGTTATTTCGATATCTTAAGCTGAAATAATCCGCGTGAGATTTTCAGTGATATTATTAGCGAAATATTTTCGTATATAAATAGCTAAATATCTGGTAAACGATGATTTATTTTTGCTTAACAAAATCAAATTGAATTTTAAATGTAGTTTTGTTATTTACTTTACTAGCACAAATATTGAATATTTTATCTGACACTATATATATATATATATATGTATAAGAGTAAATACGCAAGTATAGAAAGCGCCAAAAAGCTTAAAATGCAACCACGCCTCCAGCAGCAGCATCATCCAAGCTATATACGTTTAAATCCATCTCCACTCACGCCGATCCGTCAACTAAAATTCAATTAAAACTTTTCAAATTAAAACTTGGCAAACTGTCGCGCACGCCATCCACCACCACCACCGGCACTCTAGCACAAGCTGGCCATCATCTCTCACGAAAGCCAGCGATTACCACTTCCTTCGAAAAAACCTCTTGCGACCGTTATTTTCTCGCTTAGTATACCAATCTTCGCGAGAGCAGCTTGCAATATAATTGCGCTTATAATGCACCTGAGGATTTTGTCGTAGCGCAATTTTGCGCAAAAACTGTGTGCAGTTTTATTACAAAAAACTCAAAACCACTGCACTCTCGACTACTCAGCGCAGCTATAAATTAAGACGACTCCAAGATGTTGTTTGCTTCGAGTTGCCGTATGGGTATATAAGCTCTGTGTAATGCAGTCTAGCAATAGACGCACGAGCACGTAAACTAATTTTCCTATATAAAGGCGGCCAGCCGTGCTTATCGGTAGAAACAATGGCTTAGCGATCAGAACACTATAAACGTAGCGATTGGAATATCGTCGAGGCGCGGTAACAGTTAGACGTCTTTTTTTTGGTTAAATTTTTTTTATATTTTTTTTTATTTGGTTGTTGTTGAAGGTTGATACTGTAGCAAACAGTTTTAGCTTAATTAACAGGATAATCTTGTAATAGACGGTATTTTTCTGCTTCATAATATGCGATGTTATAATTTATAGGTGTAGCGGAAGTAGAAGAGACTGTTGAGATTTATTTAAAAAAAAAAAAAAAAAAAAAAAAAAAAACGGACGGACGAAGCGCGCGAAGAGCCGAAGTGTAGTGCCCCCGCACCCATTAAAAAAAAAAAAAAATAAGAATGGGGAAAGGCTTGGGATAAAAGTGCTTTAAACGCAGCACGTGCTTCTCGCTCTCCCAAAAGCAAGACGACGACGACTATGCTGAGACTCTCGACGAGACTCTCTTTCTTTCTCGCTTGTAAGTCTCTACTTGCTTCGCTCTGACGCGGAGACGCAAATTCGAGAGAAAGAGAGCTGGGAATTCGAGGTTTCCTTGGGTTAAAGAAGAAGGAGGTGCAGAGAAACGTGGAGAGAAGAAGAAGAAGAAGAATAAAAAGGGAGAGCTTATATATGCCTAGGCTCACGACGACAACGACTCGCGACAAAGAAAGACAGGACTCTACGTCGTAGTCGTCGTCGTCGCCAGACTGCTGCTTCGAACCCTCCTCCTACTACTACTTATACTTGTGGATATACTCTCACCGTCTCCTCACGACATATACAAGTTCCACTCCCTTCTTTTGGGCATGTGTGTATGTATACATACACATACTTTTTTGCTCACACAAACCCTCTTCTCTCACTCTTGCAATTCTTTACGCGGCCCTCCTCTTATTTTCAGCGCCAGTCGACTTTTTTTTTTGCGCTCGCGCGCGCCTGCCTCGAGCAAGCTAATGCCATACCCTTTTCACTCATTCCTTCTTTTTTTTTATCTGTCTTTCTTTCTCTCTTTCTCTCTTCACTTTTCCGTGGTATTCCCTGGTGAATTTCTTATATGCTTGATTCATTTGAATAATTTTACGATATAACAGTTTGATTTTAATGGATGAAATTTTTTTTTGATTAATCGCTTGTTATTGTTGTTACAAACTTAATATTTTTTAGGTACTTGTAAAGTTTATATGTATACTCTTGTTGTTCAAAACTGTTATAATTGACTTGTGTTTATATCTGTAAATTTTTTTTTTGAATACATTGGCATGTGACAGCTTGCCACGCAATTTTCTTGTCTCGCGTGAAATTTTAACACGGAGAAAGATAATGAAAAAACAAAAAAAAAAAAAAAAAAAAATTTTGCTCGTTCTCACGTCATAAAAGAGTACCCATCGTTTGCTCGCGTGTGTGCGTTTTTCTCTACACTCGACGGATTTCCATTGTGAAAGATCGTAAAAGTGCTGAGCTCGTCCGCGCGCGTTTGAACTTTTTACGGGAACATTTAGTCTAATTGGCTAATTAGTTGCTTCGTTGTATTAAAACATGTTTGCAGTTTATTAAATCGATTTTTAATCTGCTTTAAAACTTTTTTTTTCTCTTCGCACGTTTATTATACATTCACGCCTTTTATATATATTTGTGCATGATATACTAACTTTTTTTAATATTAATTTTATAACGAGAAGTTTAAAATCGTTAGGAAGATTAAAATACTAGCTTTTTCCTTTTTATATTTATATGCGCTATTTTCATGTACTAATAAGGACATGATATACGTTATTAGTGTCAGTATATTGCTTTCTTAAATACTTAGAAAAAAATTTTTTACTACTCTATGTATGTGCTTGGAAAAATAACTATTTTGTCTATTGCACATATGAGAGAGTATTAAATATTTGAAAAAAATAATATAGAAATACTCTTACTTATTTTAGCTTTTATAAACTATTATTTTCGTTAAAAATCTAAATAAAGATAAGTTGAATACTAACAATAACAAAAAATTAGTGAGAATAAAGTCTTTGCAATGAAATTGAAAGCACGTGGTGTCACGCGTGTTTGATCTGGCCTTGGTGTCAGAAAAAAAAACACTTGCTGCCAGCTGTTACGTTACATTTGCAAGTGAGAAAGATCTGTTTATAATTTAATCAGTATCATCTGCATCAAAAAACCAAAAAAAAATTTATAAAGTATTTCAACAAAAGTTGAATGTTTATCGTAAAAAATCAATATAAGTTCATATAAGTCATAGTAAATAAGGAAGTTTAAAAAATAGTTATAGATAAGTGTAAAAATTATGTATGTTACACTAACCCAATATTACAATTGCAATACATATAACTTATATCCTAGTAGTGAAAAGCGAAAATACAAATATGCGCTTTCTTAAAAATTTTCTAAATACAATTATCACTTAACTCTTACATTTTCACTCGTGTGAACTACTTATAAGAATACTACTATACATTTTCAAATGCAAAGATCATATTTTCCCCATCCAATTTTCTAATAATACAAAATTTCATACCAAACAAATTTAACCGTATGCCTATACCATATTAAATGTATAAATCAAATTTGTAACGCATCATTAATATCATACATCATTCACAAAAAACTTTCACCACACAACCAACCAAACAAACAAACTTAATATCTCTCACGCTTCACCCATGTCACCTTCACTTATATTTCCTCTAAAACATGATAAGCCAAACTTTTTGATAAAAAACGTCCGTCCGCTTTCCTTATAAACAACAATATATAATCCAAACACATATAACCCATGTCAAGACATCATCATATAATCAATGCATCCAACAATAATTTCAAACCAAGTTACTAAATTTCAAAGCGCATTATACGCTTACAATCATCATCATCAGTAACTGCAGCTCATACGAAATCCAAATACACACACATACACATCCGTTTAATACATATACATACACATCACGTTTTATTCGTCGTCTCACTCTGAGTATTAGAGTCGGAGTCGAGGAGAGCGAATGCAGTTGTTTGGAGCAGCCACCAGAGTCCGCTCTCCACGCAGAACGGAGGGAAGCAGCAGGGGCTTTCGTTCAGGGGAAAAAGTCGCACCGGCAGTCAAGCCGGCAGATAGTCGTCGCCGCGCGTTGCGACCGTACACACTCGTTTCCCTTCTCTGTCTCTATATCGCTCTCTTTTTTTTTCTGTCTCTATATCATTTTTATTCGTTTTAGCTGCTACTGTGCGGCTATTCTCGCGTTTGTGGGACCTTTAACTATACTCTGGTGCCGCTGTCTTTATTTGGATGGACGGCTGTGATATTTTTTATTGCATTTGATTGAAAAAAAAAATGAGTGAAGGAGTATTTAGGTAGGGCTTATCATAGCGCGAGGAATAAGTGTTGTAGGGAGAATAGTTTAGTGAGGTGACGTAAGAGAAAAGCTTGAACAGGTGCACAGTGTGCGTGTGTGTTTATTATTCAATTGTGTTTCTAAACAGTGTCAAAAAATAAAAATAAAAAAAAGATTGGAGTTTGAAACAAGCCAGTGAAGCATTGTAAGTGTGAAGTGTATGTTTTACGTTTCAAAATAAGCTTGAAGATAATAAAATATACGCATATATTTAAAAAAAAAGGCGAAGAAGAAGATAATCGTATTCTCATAAACCAAAGAATACAATTGAACACTGGCGCTGAAGCATCGATTACCAACTGTAAGCGCCGTATACATATATGCGTGAGAGAGAAATGATGATGATGCATCCTTATATTCGCATCCTCTGCACAAGTGTACACGTTGTTGCCCCGTAGGCAACGCACATCGATCGGTGACCGAGGAAAACTAGAAGGTGTATATGTGTTTATAAGTGTTAGTAGTGTATATATCTATGTGTATGTGTAAGTGTGTGTGTGTGTCAGAGCTGAGAAAGAGAGAGAGAGAGAGAGAGAGAAGTATAGTAACAAGAAATAAGTGAGAGGAAGGGAAAAAGAGAGAGAAGAGAGAACCCGGAGGCTCCGATAGCGGACTCGGAAACTCTCTCGTTGTGCTTCTCTTATAGTCCGACCGAGTTTTATCGGTCCCTTCTCACGCTCCCCTCTTCTCCTCGATCCTCTTTTCATCTTCCTTCTTCTCTTTTACCTTCTAACCGGCGGCTGAAAAAAACCAGTTTTGCTTTTTACTCGCACGAGAGTTTACTTGTACACCGGTGAACGAGAAAGAAGCCGTGTGCATATATACATATACCCAGTGACATATCCTGTCGGTTGAGTGTGTGTGTTTTTTTAAAGAAGGGTCTAAAAAGGTGTAGTGCAATAATTTAATGACAAAGCAGTATCGATGCTAGTCTTCTTAAGTATTCTTATCCCGGTTATTTTACTCTAAATTTTTGTAAATGTAATCCAGTTTGTATAGTGTGTATATGTGTATGTGCATCATACGAATGAATCACGTTCTCACTCTCTTACTCGATACCACTTATCGAGATACATACGAATGGAACCAAGGTGAGAGAAACCAGGCATGCCTGTAACTGAAATATCGATAACCAAAAGATAAACAAACACGAAAAGAGAAAATGCTTGGGTCGGAGCAACAGTCTCAGTCGAATCATCCTCATAATCATCACGAAGATTCGCCAAAGAGACGCTCGACGTTTTACGTCGCTCTCGATAACGAGCCACGATCATCTACGAAATTTCAAAAATCAGCATCCTGTGATTCGGACAAATACACGTGCAATACATTTCCCATAAGTACATCAAAAACTGCACCTAACGTACCAAGTTTGCTATCACGTGCAAACGACAGTGGATACTCGTCTTCGGGTGGTAGTGGTAAGAAACAAATCATTGCCGAGCCTGGGATGCTTCATCCACGAGGTAAAGTTCAATCGCTAACGCGGATCTTTGAAGGACCAAAGAGCTCTGGCAAAACTGCTGTCAAGAGTGCAAGCAGTAGCAATATCAACAACAACAACAATAATGTTGAGCCTAGTGAGCAGAAGAAGAAGGTTGAACGTACCCGATCTTTCAAGACGATCGAACGATTTCAGAATCGATTTGTTGGTAAGAAAGATAATAATACAGCTCGTAAAGATACGACCAGGTTGAATAAAACAGTTGGAGGTCACGAAACGGATAATAAGAAATCAGCTAAAGAGGAATTGGATGCTCGACGTAAAAGCAGGCACGAAGAGTCCAGTGTACACAAATCGCAGACTACCACTACCCAGCCGAAAATCATCAGTAACACAAACAAGTCCAAGACTCTTAGGGAGCAAGCTAAATCAGTGGCTGAACAGAGAGCAGCGAAAGCTGGACAGACAAGTGGTAATGGATCTAGTTTAGCTAACCTTCTGATCAGGCGGACTCATAGTACAAAGCTAGCGCGAAGTACAAGTACATTAGTCAGAAGTGGTAGACATGCGTCTATAGATGCCTGCAATGCAATCGAGCCGAAGATCAGTGACGAAGCGGACTCTGGACAGGAGGAATTACTCGATGAGGCGGCGACTTTGGGTAGAAGTGCTGAGACTACAACTGGATATGAGGAGATCGATACCGATGGCGTTCATTCTGGTGAGTCGTCAACGTAGCAATGTTATATTTTTTTTCTTTTTCTTCTTTTTTTTGGTTGAGTGGCAGTGAAAGGTTTTTTGAGGAATTAAGACACGTTCTAAATGTATTGGAGAACGAGTTTTTGTGGTGATTATAACGATGATGATGGTGATGATGTTGTCATCTGATATAATAATATCAATTTTTTTATTATTTTTCTTTAATCCATTTATTTATTTTTGAAAAAATGCATATAAAATTTTATTATATAAAACGTAGCTGACCATTATCTAAAACTTAATGTAATTTTATTATAATCACAATAAATTAGAATCCCGGAAAAAAAACCCGAAAAACTCAACTTTCATAAAATCTATTGCACAAGAGGTATATATAATAACGATGCACTCTCATCATATAGCGTTATTCGTAAGTAATTTAAAGCCTATATCGGTTCTCTCTATACGCACTTTACTTCCTTTTCTTTCACTTTCTCGTTAGCCCCTGGGCCTACTCGTATCTCCATTAGTCGCATTAGGCTTCCCCCCCCCCTCTTTTCTTATACTTTCCTCGGATTATCTTGAGGATAG
Organism: Leptomastidea abnormis; assembly: GCA_030522805.1. Classification (NCBI taxonomy): domain Eukaryota; kingdom Metazoa; phylum Arthropoda; class Insecta; order Hymenoptera; family Encyrtidae; genus Leptomastidea; species Leptomastidea abnormis. Next base: position 12,373 of record JAPYZE010000663.1, read on the forward strand.
CAGTATATGTATATACTACGCTGACGAGTCCCATTAATTAGCCATAAGACGTAGCCAAGGAAGAGCAAGCGCTGCTCTCTTAACGCGCGCGTCTGACTCATAGCCTAAGCACGTTCCAAAAATGTTTCCCATTGCACTAAAGATATTCGGAACTTAAAGGTCCGTCAATTAGTCGGAGAGTTGGCTGAAACCGTGAGAATTAGTTTCTCGTTCTCTTTTTCATCCTCCTGCGTTTTATTAAACGCGAACCTTTGGTTATATACTTTTTTTACCTACTGTCCGTCGAGTTATTGCGAGGAACTAAATTACGGGCTGCAAAACGAACGAAAAATATTGGACTGGTAACGCCACTTTTTTTTTCTTTTCTTTTTTACTGTGCTGATTGGTCATAACGAGGAGATCGCGAATTTTCGCGTGCTTGAGGTATGGGGCACGTGCGTTATGCGTCGTAATTGGGTGTGGCGAAAGATTTTCGATTGCCGATTTACTCGCTGAGCTTACTTGCTTGCTAAGAATACCTTTCTTTTCTTTTATATTCAACGAAACGTAATGCTGAGTTTATACTGATGTATTATATAATTGTGAAGAACAATTATTTTTTATAATGTAGGGTATTCGTAAGAAAAAAAAGAACATATATTTATACTAATTTAGACTTTCAATGATTGACTGTTTGTCATAAATGTATGCGAGTCTGCTTAATGTGTCTTTAAACAAAGAAATAACATTTGAAAAATTCAGAAATATTGCTTACAGCTTGCAGAAGAAGGCGTAAATTTCAAAATGCAAAAATATTCAACATACATCAGTATACTGTTTCAAATTAATAAAAAAATATTTTTCCTATGCTAATCAACAGCTGATGAGAAGAGAAAAAAATATTTCCCAATAGCAATCTTTCATTCATCCGATGACAATCAAGTTTTTTACACAATAAAGTTATTTTTATTTGCTTCAAAGTCGACAGGGTTATGTAGGTCAGTTCAAAATTTCGTCAATTTAAAAAAACGTCACATTTTTGTGTGTATGACTCTTGTTTTTTTCAAAAGACAAACAGCCACCCAAGAAAAAAAAAAAAGAAAGAGAAGAGGTAAAGCATTGTAGCGTGACATATTCAAATAAAAGTTATTTATATAATATAATCCAAGCACCTATATAAGCTTTATGTCTGTATATATACGTATATATGTGGCTATGAAAGCAACATCGCGGGGCTTGGTTATCCTCTCCCGTTTTCTTTTTATATATAAAAGGTCATGGATAAAAGTACCGTTTTAGAACTCAGTATTACCACGACCTCTCGCGTCGTCTCTAATAAAATACGAGCTGCATTGGTTATTTGAAATAAAAACTCACGGTATATAATATGAAAGCTTATATGTCTATCGACAATTTTTTTTTTATTTCTTTAAATGTAGGACACATTAGATCGAGAAAAAAGTCAGGTACTAACACTACTTTTTTTTTTCATGTTGATTCTTATAAATCGTAGCTCAGTCATAAAAATAACTGGATCTCAATATACGTCGTAAATAGACTAATAATTCGTATAAATCTAGTCCACTTGTATGATCTACACAAAACAAAAGCGCAATATAAACTTCACCTTTGACAAACGCGATTCTTTATACGGTATTGTAATAGTTATACACATCCCGCAAGTCTGAACTTAGAAGAAATAATCCAGCTACAATTTTTATCCCCTTCCATCATCTTCATAAAAATCCACTGACGCAACAGAGTCTCCAAACGGTATTATACTCTCTTTATATTACGGTATATACGAAAAAAAAGATAATTTCGCGGAAATTGACAGGGCGTGCGAGTATATTTTACTATATATGCGTATGTGCACACAGGAACGAATATCTCGTGACCTGGACCGTGACGGGAAATGCACATACATACACACATATATAAGACTAGAAGAAAGAGGAGGTGGTTGTACACCGAAACCACGAGTTAAAACAAAAAAAAAACGACAAACCGCAGAGAGACTGCTATGTATAGCGGAGCTGCTTGTGGTATCATTAATAGATGCTCGAGAAGAGAGAGAGAGAGAAAGAGACGCTTGATAATAAGTCGGTCGGTTTTAATTATCGTCACGGACGCCCAGGCTTTACCTATATATATACACACTACGCGCGTCAGCATTAACAAACCAAGCGAACTTGCGAAACAATTATCTTGGCTGGTCGATCTCGTCACGCTTGGAATTGCTGCGTATACCTATATGTATGTGTATATATGTGCACGTGAGTTTAGTTCTATGCGCTTTGTTACTCGAATTTCATGGGGATTAAATAGTGCATATAGAGACTTTGCTGAATCGTGCGGTTGGATGATTATGGCGACGATTTTGATTTGACGATATCGGTTTTTGAGCTTTGGCTTATAGGTTTTTTTTTTTTTTTTTTAATTAACTTGATGATTTTATTTTCAATGTAAACACAATGAATGAGATAAGGATATCTTAATTTTTAAGAACAAAAGATTTTTGTTTAGTTTAAAGAGATAGGAGTGGTCGTATAGTCTTCCATAATGATTTGCATGCTGAAATATATATTCATTAGATGAAAGTGGTTTTTATCATTAATCTGAGTTATTCATTAATCGTTTTAAATATGAGTTGTCTGAAGTAAGAGACGTAGTATGTCTTTATTACGGTTAAGTATTGCTATAAAAGTTTTATGATGCGATCATGAAAAAAGTGTCTTTTTCTAATGCGAAATAAAACCTTAAGTATCCATTGTAATGTTGATTAGAGGTTTTTTAAATCTTTTGTCGGATGAGATTAGATATCGACTTAAAATAAAATTTAGTGTATTCTATTACTATATATTTGAGTCATATCTTATTATACCAATATATGAATATTTTATCGGATTTTTAGCTTTTGTAAAATTTAATTATTTGTTTACTGTTTACTTTGTGAGATTGCAAGAGCAGAGAGATTTATCTTCAGCTCTGAACTAAACGTGACTATAAAAAATGATAATGAAAAGAAAGAAAAAAGAAAATTTTAAAAGGATTATAAAGGTATCATCGCATCAACAATGATATAATATGTATCAAATAATGCAATCTTCTCTGGTTTGTTCTTTTAATTTCTTATCCTTAAGATTAGCAATTCCCTGGTGCACGTTTTTATATATAGACAGGTTGAATAGGACTTTTATTATTCATAATACCGAATAGTAATCGAGTTTCTCTATATCTTATTTCATTGAAATGAATTCAATAATTTATTTTTTTCAGTCTATTAATTTTATTCACTGATTAATATTCTTGATAAACAAGAATATTACACAATAAGTATTTTATAAAATCCGGATATATGTTATCCATTTACCATATTTACATTAGCATGACATTTTTTCTTGTACTTAATAAAAAAAAAAAAACATTTTCAATATCCTAAAAAAAAATACCCTAAAACTCATTTACACCAACACACGTATACACATCAGTAAACAAAACAAGGCCACTATAGCCATCATAAATTCAAGGTCCAAACGATCAGTACATATATATATTTTACAGTATCTCCAAGATTTCATCATAATTAGCCAAGCTAACGAATCACCATAAAGCCATCCTCAAGCCGATTAAATCTCTCACCTCATGAAAACAATCCCTTTAATAAAATTCGTCTTTTCTCCAAAAGATCCACGTGACGCTCACGCCTGCATATATATACAAGATACATAAACCTACCTGGAACCCAAGACCTGCATCCACTTATACATGTTCGATCCTACCACCTCTCCAAGATATCTTTTGAAGGGTATATATATACAAAAAAGAGAGGGGAGCGCAGACTGGTACACCTGCTTCCTCTATCTCTTTCTCTTTCACTCATCCCTACAGCTTCTTTCTCTCTCAACTTGCTCTCATCGGTCGACGATCGAAAGAGTAAAAGAAAAATATAAGGGGGAAAGTAAAAAGAAAAAAAAGAAGAAGAAGGAGGGGAAAAAGAGAGATGAGGCATCGTGAGCCCTCGCGAGTATTCTTTTTCTCCCCCCTTGGAGTTCCATGGATACCTTGAGGAGCGAGCGTTATAAAGACTGCTGTATGCTTTTCTCTCTGTGCGCTGTATGTACCTGTGTACATACATATATACACACATGGCGCTGAATAACAAGGCTCGTTTAATGATGCCTTTGTTCATCGATCGCAAGTAAGCAGTTCTCCCCCCCTTCCTCCTTAACTCAAGCCTGAGTTCGATCGCTTCTTGATATCGGTGCCGTAGCAAGTTCCGAAAATATCGGTGTACAGACGCACGATGAGCTTGCGGACTCTTGATTTTGCTTATATGTGTGTAGAAACACTATATATGCGTGTATGTTTTGGAGAAAGATTTCCGTATAGAGGTACAAGCGCGTGAGTTCGCGTTATAATGGTGCGCCTTCATGAAAGTTATTTTGGTGAGCTGTGGGGGGGTGTATGCTAATCTATTCTGTTGGATTTTGTGTGTAGTTGTATGCTTATGAATCCCGAATAAATTGTGATTATTTATTTATACGAAATCGTTTATTTTCATTAGCATTGAATGCGTGAATGTTTTATAGAGGTTTATTAAGATTTCATTGACACACATATTAGTTATATTATATATATCTGCTACGTGTGTTTTGAGAAATTTATTTACTGTTTGATAATTAGACTTGCAAAATATATAAATTCTTTTTTTACTTTTGCTTATGATTAGATTGACGTTTCGAAAAAAATTAATTCACATATTATGTGACGCTGTTGCTTGTAAGATTTTTTTTTGCAATAAGTTTCAACATCTCCCATCCCAAAAAAATTCCAAAGTAAAAATTATATTCATATACAAGTTATACTTTCAGTATAACCTTCACTTCTAAAATTACCTATGTAAATTTATGCCAAAACTCGGATAATTTTTCGATTTTACCTCGGCAGAAACACATACTCTCGATATTATTACCAGGGTTCATTCCATTCTCTTTTCTCGAAACTACATACACTTTGTTTTTAAAAATTAGCCTCTTTTACAAAATAAGCGCAGCTATACTTACAAGCAAAATAAAAGGCATTTTTATATCTTTACACATTCTCAAAAAGGCGTGTCCGGGTGCAAAAATAGTGAAAGGTTAAAACTACACTCTCTTTCTCATGCGGGAGTGCGTTTTCTAATTACCATGCTCGACTCACTTGGTACAACCGATTTGTCGATTATTTTTTTTTTCCTCTTAAACCAAGCGATAATTTATGCGTTAGTGTTTCTTGATCTACGTTAGTATATCTATGTGTTATTTTATATAGAGTTCGATGGCCACATAAGTTAGAAACGTAAATATGATATACCTGTCTACTATTATATTATTTCTCTTATTCTAATTTTTAATCTTATATACGATTGCTGTACTTGGAATAGCCGCAATACGTGTGAGTTTGGTATAATATATATCGATATACCGAGATAATTCACATATCGATTCTCTTGCATAATTTTCTCAGTTCGAAATCAGAGAAAAAATATGAGCTAGTACAAAAAACTACCTAGTGTAACGATCATATGTACGAAATAATTTTTAAATTATTCTATACACTTTGATGTGTAATTTTGAAACTTTATTTTGTATATACATAATGCAAACTCGTAATTGTCCGGGAGCTCTACGCAGCTGTATTATAATTGTAGCTCAATTTCTCTCCTGTTAAAATTACTAAAAATAAAAACAAAAAAAAAAAAAAAAAGGAGTAACCGACTGGAGAACCAATCGGCTAGTAGCATATAGGAAACAGTGTACCTCAAAGAGTAGACACAAATTCGATCGCGAGTTCTTTCTCAGCAGAGCAATTAAGCAATGTAGCCAAGCAGTTCGCGCTATATGCTCTCGTGTGTATGTTGTGAAAGCGTTTCATAACGAGAGACCTACATCGGTTCGCTATACAGAGGTGCATAAGAAAACGCGCGGGATACTCTTTTAACCAGGAATATTATTTCCCCTTTCCATCGTCTATTTCTTTACGCGTCATAATGCATATATCTTACTGCTTTACTAAGAATCTTTTATTTTTTTTCTTTACTTCCCACTGTTTTATTTTTTTTTCTTTTGTCTCGATCTTTATGCCTTTCGAGCCTTTTATTATTACGTCTTGCAGAAACTCGAGTGAGAGAAAAAAAGGAACTATTCTGCTACAAATTGCTAAGAATAATGCGGAATCTTAGACTATTTTTTCTTTCTTTCTTTCTTATTTTTTCGTAATATAACCATGGGAGTGGTGAGATTTCTATGCTTATAAATGTATATATATATTGCGTTAGGTGTTTTGTTTTGATATTGCGTTATCGGGTGCGGTTGTTGATGTGTGCATTTATATTCTGCGTGAAATATATGGAGTGAAAAAAAAGGAGTCGAGGGAGTAAAAACTGTGAGAAAATTGCTATATACATTATAAGATTGAAATGGATTCTTTTGTTACGTTCATTTATGCGAGGTATAGTTTTAATATTGCATTGACAATATTTATTGATGATAGTCACGAATGAATTTTTAATTTATAATTTCATATTGCTACTATACTTTAGAAACTGTTGAAAAAATTATAATGTATTTTAAGGAGCATAAACGATGAGACGGAAAATAAAATGCTTTCTTCTTTTTTTGTTGTTGCAGGTGAGTGTCTTGAATATGTATATATACCGAGAGTTAAGAGCACTTCTTTCAAGTGCACGCCGCCAATTTCCGTAAGTAGAACAAGCATTACCTTTCATTTTCCATATTCCAAGTGAAATGCAAGACTTTAACTTATATCGAAGATATACAATTTTCTGCTCTGAGAGAAACTACTCAGTAAATATTACAACAACAAAAATTTAGTTCACTAATAAGCATTAAAAAATAAATAGGCTAAATTTTATTAAACCATCAAATTTTCTTAGAAAAGAAAATCATAGTTAAAACCACATAATATGCAAAGCATCAGACCAAATCATCCTCCCCCAGCAGCATTTACATTCATAGAACGATTAATAACCACAAACAAACCGGATAGTGTCCAGTTCCGCGCATCTCCGTCCTATCCCCGATTCTCGTCACCCATGTAAATACCTTCCCTATCCATCCAGCTCATTGTACGCGTTCCACAGGAATCCAGTGAGGTTACACATAGTCTGGCGCCCACACTGCAGCAGTAGCAGTACTGGCATGCGTCATTCGTCAGCTTCTCTTGCCAAGCGCTCGCTTGCTCGTCGATGCGGGTTACTGCTGCAATAGGTTGCTTACTCGCGAACGACAGAGAGCCGTTATAGCCTCCTTTACTGGCTCTCGCTCACTATATAGTATATACACGTTGGCAGTGATGAATTTCGAGCGACGTCATTAATCTGGACGGCTGATGGCGAATAAGGGAAGGGGGTACTTATAGTGTATATGTAGAGGGTATAACTGCTGCGCGTGCACGATGGTTAATCGAACTATACGTGCTTGGTTGTTCTTGGTTCGTTTGACCTGGACATTCTGCTGCTGCTGCTGCTGCGGGAACTGTAATAGTCCGGTCTGATTAGCAAAGCGTTCGGTGACCTACGCTTGGTTTTGTTGCGTGGGAGAAAGTTATTTTTATGTAATGGTATGGAATGATATTGTCTCGCGTGATGTTTTAGTCAGATATAGAGACGTATGGAGAATTTTTAGTCGATATAATGGGAATTTATGATGAAAATGAAATAAAAAATCGATATAGTTAATAAATGATTTGTGTTACTAAGATTACGAAATATAATTCACCTTGAATTGTGATCGAATAACTATGTCTTTAGTTATAGTATTGCGTGATATTTGACGTGATCAGATCGTTACAATAAGGATTTTCACTTTTTGCCCGTATTTTTCTATTAAGAATAAAAATAATTGACGATATGTTGTTGTGGATAGAAGAATATCGTAATTTAGGATAAAGCTGTCGGTGAACAAACAATACATAGAATACTGGACTTATGTGCTCCCTTAATCCCTTCGTTCTTTTCACTTTTTTAGAAAAAAAAAGGAAATGAATATAGCGAGGGGTTGTACACCCCTATATCTAATGATAAAAATCACGTTTTCTACCCCAAAAAGAAAAAAAAAATCGCGCTTTTAATGTCAAGGGTCGGAGTTTCTCCCCCTTTTTTATGTGGTCCTTTACGCTTCAGCGATTATCAAGAAAAGACTAACGTACGACTATTACTCATAAAAAGTTTCAGTAGAAAAAAAAAATATTCACGATAGATATTTACGCGGAAATATATATGTAATAATAGAAGAGTAATTTTGCAAGGTTTCAAGAGGATTGGTTAGTAGCGAAGGACGTTTCTATTATTCTCTTCGGTCTTATAATTCGCGGATAGAGATATCATGCGAGCGTGTCGGCATTGAAACTTGAATTCGGATATATAATACACGCTTATATGCATGATTCTTTTGTAATTTTCGTCTATGTTAACGTGACTAATGTATCCAGAGCACTTTTTTTTATACGGTTCTAATATGATTATATTGTTAGCAATACAGTATGTAGCTTATACTATTCACTTATTAACGTAAGATTTAGTATAGATACAATCAGACTACGTGATTTTATATATCTTTCAACACCACAAATAACCCCAGCAGCAACAACAAAAAACTCATATTCATTCAATTCAATTGCATATCAAGAATGAAAGAAAAAAAAATAGATAAAAAAAAAATACGCGTCATCATTTCCTTCCAATTCTATTTTCCATCGCGACAAAATAATAACAGCCACACGTCACGACATCAAAACCATACTCTCATCTTTCAGTAGCTGTTGTCAGACTTCAGAACAAACCCATCTTTCGCATTCCAATCTCGTTCACCCACCTCCTCTCGTCACCTTCTCTTCATACGACACTTCCTCCTCATCCTCCCACATATAAGGAATAAGACTCACACCCCCAAAAACGGAGGCACACGGAAGACAGGAAGCATAGCGAGAAAGAGAGAAATGTAGTCTTGCGAACGTGAGAATATGCCGGAAATGGATTCCCAGCAAGAGAAAGAGAGGATCCAAACGCGCCATCCCGTTCATCCTTTCGCGGTATGCCACGCGTATACACACATATACACACAGTAGTAGTAGTAGCAACCCCGCAAGCTGCTCCCACAGCTCGAGAGTAACCACGTTACCGTCCTCTTCGTCGTCTGCTCTCTCTGTGTATACATACGTACTTATACGCGGTAGCAACGGCGCCGGCGAAAGGAAAGAGGCTTCTCTTTCTCGTTGAGAAATGAGAGGGAGCACACGCGAGAATATGTAGCTCTGGCCCCCGCGCTTTCTCACGCGAGAAAGGGGCCTGAGGCTGATACTACTGCTAAGAAGAAGAAGAAATGCTGAGGTTGTATGAGCATGGGGTATATAACGGAGATGAAAGACTGCTTTTTAGGTGCTGAGCATAAGGTATACCTCTTTGCGCGTATTTGGATGTATGTATGTATGTATGTTCGGTTGAGTGGAGTCTGTAGCTTCCTTTTTACTTCTTATATTCACCATACAGTTCTTAATGTTGGTTCTGCCGTGGGGAGTTTGCGAGAAATATTTTGCGTGGTGTATTGAGATTTGTGAGTACCTACTTATAGTGTATGAATTGGGAAGGAGGGAGTTGAACTGATTCTAATGGAAATGCTGCTATTACTTTTTTTGGATATTATTGTCTTTTAAATTTTTATTTTTTTTATTTTATTACGTTATATAATTTTTGTTTTTGTTTTTTTTTTATTTGTGTAAAGATAAAAGACTTCTGTGGTATATAATTATGCTACGTAACAAAAACAAAAAAAAAGAATACTAAAAAACTTATAATGATAATAAAACAAGTTTATGCAATGACTCACATAAAAAAATAGAAAACAAAGAACCAAAGAATCGTCGGGCATGTATTTATAAAAAAAAAACAAAGAAAAAGCTTTCAAATGCTATTAATGTAATGATATTCGAATATCCGTTTATTTGACCGACATTAATTTGCCTCTTACACGAACGCATTGGCACGCCAATGCGCACATATGTGTGTATACGTACGCTTAATTTATTATATCTTACCTTATAGCAGAGGCAGCTTTTCTCTCTTTCAAGTTTTCTCTTGAAATCCAAGTCGAATTCTCTCTCGGTTAGTTGGTCGGCGATGTATCTCTTGGAATTTTATAGTTATTTCGTTCTATCGAACTTTTTAAAACTTTTTTTTTTTAATACAATCTACGTCTTGCGCAGTTGGCGTTCTTAAGATTAAATTCTGGATAACAGAATGAAAAGTTTTTGAAAAATAAAATTAAATTAAATTTGTAAAATGTCTATCAAAAACTACATTAAAAAAAAAGTATAGAAATCCCATAATTTTATTTTCGAAATGAAATAAATTACTATACTAGTCAGTCAAATACCGGTTACATATCTAATTTGCATAAATCATCGACCAAACAAATTCAAATTACAATCAAATCAAACATAGACTCGAAACACCAAAATAAAAGAAATAAAAAAGAAAAAAAACGAATTCATATTCATACGACAATCCAACCGTCACTAAGCCACCGCGAAGCAAACAAAATTTACATATAAGCCACCCTGATACAAACGTAAACGTTTCCGAAACATCTCGTTTATCTACGTTCCACGTTATTACCCCAATCTTCAACTCACATATTACAATCGCATATCCAACCGTGTGTGTATTTACCTCCCGCTCTCTCGCGCAGCGCGAAATCGCAAATTACACGAAATAAAATTCACATTCCCATTATTCCGAGAGAAAACAACGTAAGTCGAGGCCAACTAAAAGCTCGTAAGCTTTGAACTCGACTAATAAAAAGCATTGGAGTATACAGTATAGTGTCGCATACTGAAAAATCGCACCTCATCAATCCCTGTGGCAGCCCATAAAATCCGGCACGCGTATGTGTCACTCGTTCTCGGCCTGTTACGATGAGGAAAGTCTCCCCCCTTGCTGGGTACTATGCAGACGATCATTTGTCTCCCTCTGTTATATACCTTGGCGAGTGTGAAAAGCGAACGTATTGTGCAGTATAAGGCGAGGGACTTATAAGCTTTTCCAAAATGGTGTATATGATGCTGAATAGGCGATTTATTCGACTAGGTTAATCGTCTTCTCAGTCTTTTATGACCCACTGCGATTGATTTGAAAAAAAGGCATATAACTGACTCAAACTTTGAAAATTTCTATATAGACAGTATAGGGTTCACAGCTGTATAAAAATGTATTATTAACTAGTTTATGTGCAAGTAAATAACTTACAAAAAAAAAAAAAATACTCTATATAAGTCCATTTTTCTTTAGAAATTATATAGGTCAGCTTTTTTTCCAAGAAAAAATATAGGCCAGTCTCGGCAGGACACGAAAAATAAAGTATTGTTTACAAATCCATTTTTTCCTAGAAAAAAATGTAGGTGAGCAATTTTTCTAGGAAACAATATAGGCCAGTCCCTGCGAGATCCAAAACAAAAACAACTGTATACAAGGCCCAATTTTTCCTAGAAAAAAAATGTAGGTGAGCATCTTTTTCCAGGAAATAGTATAGGTCAGTCCATACACTATGTATAAAAGCACAGTATATTAGTAAACAAAACTCAGCTGTGTGTTATTTTTGTACCTCCGCATATTATATGAATATATTATACCGCTTATATCACCGTAAACACCAATATTATTTTTGCTGTTATTTAAATGGTATAACACAACGATATACGTTAGTAAATAAGGTCTTAAAAAAAAGAAAAGTTTAGTGTTAAAAAAATTTGCACAAACACAACAAACAAAAGCAATACAAAGGAGGGGAGATGAAGGGCCAGTCGGATCGACTCTCGCCACGTATATCGCACGTAGTGTTTTCTGTAAGCAAGAGTACAACTCACGAAGAGAAAAAACGACATCAGGTACAGGCAGGAGCATGTAAGAGAAGGAGGTAAAAGGTAGAGAGATATAAATTGCATTGGTCTCAGGCGCGAGATTGCTCCCGAAGGCTATATAGGTATACGTGTATACTCTACACACCACCACACATACTCTTCTTCGTTTGACCCCGAGACCTTCGTATAGTTGCTGTAGCAAAATAAACGATGCTGCAGTCGCGGAACTCTTTCTTTGCTTCTTGTCTGTTCTTTCTTCTTACTTCTCCCGTGTATATCCCATATATATATATATATATATATACTACTACAGAGCTCTTTCGCGTCTTTTAGCCGTTTTCCAATCGCCGAGTATAAAGATCGTTATCGTACGTCGCTTTTCACGGAATCCTTTCGTTGTAAGTAAGAGAGCCAATGGATACATTTTGTGCGTGCACACTCGTTTCTTCTCACCGCATTGGAGATTCTGTCTCCTTATTCGACCTGCAATCTTCCGTGCTCTCTTGTGACACGCACTTCTTTGAAAATTTTTTAAAGTGTAGTTGCTTATGTGTATTCACTTCTAATGTTTTATATAAGAAAAAGAGTAAAAAAGTTGTAGCTGTTTATTAACTGTATTTTATGAGTTAAATTAAGTTTGATATTTTTTACAATTAATAGTTTAATAACTTAAAAGAAACATAAATACTTACAACACTTTACATAGACAAAAATAGTCAATTTTTCGATAATAAAGAAAATTCTATTACACTAAAACTCATATCCATAATTTGCAAATTCATAACGATAAAAAATCCAATCTGCTCTCACAGAACGTGCTCTTGCGTAATTCAGGTACAACACGGAAGCTTTAAGGGCAAGGATTACCCCGTGCCACTTTCAAGCCGTGTCTGACCGTTTTATTCCCCTCTATACACACTCTTTATCCCTACGGCAAGAGAGCACAAAATCGTTTCGTCGTGCACGTCGCTAAATCGCCGCCGCGTGATGAGTAATCGGTCTGATCTGCGCGTGAGTGCGTGACTTCAACACTTTGATGTGTATTGTGTGTGTGTATCTGCCAAGCGCATATAATTTGTCGAGATGTTCGAGGAAAAACACGCGAAATTTTATGAGATTCTCGCGGTTGATGGTAAATCGGAAATGATGTTCTTCTTGGTATTAAGTGATTTTGGATAGTTGAGATTTGTAAGACTGGTAGTCTGTTACTTTTGTAAAAATAGTTTTCAAGTTTATAGTAGAAAATAATGTGGTATCGGTGTAGGTATATAATAGTCGTCAATTTTATATACTGAGTATTGCGATTGTGTAATTATATTACGGGATATTAAAAATAAATGTGATGACGATGTTGCTAAGGTATGAAATCACTTCTTTTTACTCACGATCTTACATACATTTATTTTTTTCATCCTGAAGCGCATCTGTATAATTTTGAAACATTCAACGTTTTCATTGTCCGCAATTTGCGGCATTTAAAATAATAATAATAATTCAAGAAAACAGGAATTTTCAATTTAAATTTTCGCAACTAAATTCGTTATATCATAAATTCACGAGAACACAAGCCTACTCGTTTTTTCCAGAGTAGTAATACAGCCACCCGCGCGCGCTATGAGAGAAACATAATAGAATTACTCCTATTACGAAATTCCATCAATTCAAAACTATATGGAAGTATAGTCATGGCAAGCTTACTACTCTCGACTCAGCACTGCTAATTCATTCCCCATATACACTTTTATTCCAAGTATCATAATTTGTAATACGTATCATCCAAGTGACTTTTACTCTTCCTGACTCGACTAAATTCTCTCATATAGTAAACGAAGTCACGGATCCGTAAAATCGTGATTTATATTCCCACTATAATATGGAAGAACGCGTAAGCCACAAAATCAACGTTAAATACTTCTCTGGTCAAGGTCTATACTCACACATATACACGGTTGATCGGACCGGTAATTCTTCGACTGTTTTTCTAGCTACGTCATTTAATGATTCTTCATCATCAGCGACACATAATCCAAGTTTAAGTGCGACATATGTCATACCGATACACGCAACGCCTGACCTGATACAATAGCTAACTCATCCTCCCCCAAATAAGAAAAAGAAGTAAAAAAATACAGGATGCAGAAAAATACCCTCATCGACCCAGTTTTATCATATACGCAAATGTGCTTTTGTAATATATTGCGTGTATTAGCATCAGCCACCCCAGGTGATAGTAAAACTAGAAAAAGGACGGAAGTTTATGGATACACGTTGTAGCAGTGGGTAAACATCAATGCTCGCACACATTGAAAGCTACTTTTTTATACACTTTATATATGCTTGTAGAGTAAGAAGGGAGAGATAAAAAAAAGAAAAAAAAGGAAACACGATCGCGTCAGCTGCATGCATACATGTACAGGTATTTTCAAACGAGCATTTTGAGATTTGTTTAGTAGTGTACTTTCGTTGAATGTTTACGTGCTGCTAGCAAAGCAAGCTCTCGTGCGAGCGCTTGTGTACGTTGACCCCTCCTTTTATGGTTGGCTTTGATTTTCTTTCGATGTGCTTTGAACTTTTGTATGCATGCATGTATCGATGTGTAAACTGTGCTTCTCCATACAAATTATCTTTATTATGATTATTATTTTAGATGACGGATATTGTGTTTAATTATTGATTTGATTTATTTGAGTTCTAGAATGGCTTAGTCGACAGAATGTGTCAGATTTTATAATCCACAGATCGTGGGTTCGATTCCTAAGTCATTGCAAAGAGCTATATCACATGTCGAAATACGTTCGAGTGTTCAAAAGGCATAAAATTGTTTAAGATTTTGATTGTCAATAGCAGTAGAAATCTCTATTTTTTTTCTTTTTAAACAAGCAGTGATTTTTAATGCAAAATTAGTTATAAAATCCAAGTTCTCCATAGCCGCAGTCTATTTTTTAGTTTCCTCATCTCCCCACCTCACGCCACCTCTTTTCCCCTATTTCAATACATATCCTGAATCTATCTGTGCACCGTACAATGGACCACCAGCACGCGCAAGAGTAACTCCTGTGCTGTTTGTATATTTAGGATGTCTCGCCACCCCTGATGCAGTATAAAAAAGACAAGCTGAAGAAGAAAAAAAATAGTGTACAAATGGGCTAGGTAAATTTTCGACATCCCTCTATTTTTCTCTCACTGTCGATGGAAATTTATGGGGCTGGCAGAGCAATCGAATTTAACGAGTAAATAGATCGAAGGGTATAAAAAAAAGGGTTGGGCACGTGTGTATACAACAAGCAGTATAGCTATAAATAATTTTAGACTCGTAAATTATCAATACGTAAGTAGGAGGGAAAAATTTTGTGTAAGGAAATGAGATCTGGGATATACAAATTGTGCGTAAGAGCAGATGGTTTAATGGACTTTCGAGTTCTAATTCAAAAGGTTCAATAGACTTTGCATAGGCATGTGTGCATTAAGATTCTTTTTTTTATATAGTTGGATGTTTGACAATTAATGATTGAGCATACAATACAAAAACGTATCGTATTCAAATATTGTATCTTTTAAAATGTCAAAACAACAAATTGAATTTGAATAAAAAATTTTATATTATTGCAAAACTCTTCTTCATACAGTAACTGCTACTTTCATTATTTTTTCAATTTTCATTTCGAACACAGCAAAGAATCTGAAAATAAAATTTTTTCACATAAAATTTTCCGTTACTATTCTTTTTCTCTTCCGCAAACAAGGCAATTTCATACTAAAAAAAAGAAATTTTTTTTACTCCATTCTGAATTTTCACAGCCGACATTTTACATTGGAAAGTTACCTCAGCATATCCAAATAGCGTATGCAAATCTTTGAAGAAATACGTTAGAAGGGTGAACTGCAGAGTATAGTACAGTAGAGAGATAGATCTTTATACGAAACTCGCTCCAGCGATCTACGAGAGCAAACTTTTTTCTAGAGTCCGTTATACATTTTTCCCTCTGCTGCAGAAGAAAAATACAAAATTCCACATGCAGCGTAAGTCTACGTGCCGAGGAGGTATCGCCGCGTATATATAGCTCCCGCGCATGAAATAGCTTCCGGACTCCATTAAACTTGATCCGGCGCCGCGAGTCTGTAGTCGACGTGTCTTTTTCTCTCTATCTCTCTCTCTCTCTCGCGAGACGTTAAGGAGAAGGGGGAATATAACGCGTACAAATGCCACATCCGCCCTGGCATGCAATAGATATCCTCACGTATGTATACGCAGCTTCTTCCCCCCCTTACTGGCATTGTTCCTACGAGGCACTGATAAATATTCCAATGCCACGAGATTTGCAGTAGCTGCAAGAAGCTGACGTCAGGGAGATGGGCCGTGAACTTCATTATTTCCTAATATCTAATGAAAATTTAAAATCTCATCTCTTTTCTCTCTCTCTAGTTATTGCTTATTCTTCCTACAATTTGATTTTCATTTTGAATATATTCCAATGCAGCGTTATTAATATTCTCCTCCTCTCCTTCGAGCGCTTTCTCTCTCTTCCATACGAACTACACTTCAATTTAATTTCTAAATAGTTCAAAAGAGAAACGTACCTATAATCATTTAAACAGTCGTCTATCATTCTTTCATCGATATACATGTATAGCAAATATATAAGAGCGACTTCAATAAGCGTGTCAAAGTCAAATTTATTCGGCCGACTTCTTCTCCTAATGATACATTTTCGCCTGGATAGCTTTTGAGATCATTGGCTTGTATACCTATATCGTAGACCAATCGTTCTATGACCATTACTTACGCACACACATATATATAAATGCAGGAATCATGTAACCCCGATCAATTCCTGTATGATCGCGAATTGCGTTTTCTCTCCGCACGTGCGTTACTATATAGCTTAGTGTACCAAACTATGTAGTAACCCCATAGTTCTAAAAGTATTAGCTCGCTCAGCCGAGAGCGAAATCGAAATATCGCCTTCATCTTATACCTCCTCTCTTTTTTTTTCTTATTCTTCTTTTTCATTTGGCACAGCAGCAGCAGGCTGCTCGCGCGCATTTCGTTTGGTCCAATACTTTCATAAAGACGAAAATCGTTCGACCGTTACTTTCGTCTCGAAGAAACCTATACTATGTTATAGTTTCTTGTCTGAGTATTCTCTGGAAAAGCGTCTTACAATTTTCTTTCTTGTCGGCTTATATGCCTCTTTTTTCATCATAGCCAAGTAGAGCACGGAAGCGCGATATATAAAACGCGAGAGTCTGCTGCTACTCCTGCTATATACTATATGTGTGTAACTCGTGTACGTTATTGAACGGTGTATTTTATTATATATTCTATTTTACTATCGCTTAGAAAAATATTGAGCAAGTTCCTATATTACAAAGCATATCTCTGCATCGCTTGAGAATAAGTGAATTCTGGTATTTTTATCTTTTCTTACGAAATTGTATTAAACTATTTCCTCATGTGTGCAGGGGATAAAAAGATCTTAAAATGACAATAGATCAATTTTTACTTACAAAACCAAATCAAAATTACTATTATCCGATTTGAAATGTATTACAACATCAGAGTTCAATGATACAAAGTAGCAGTCGATTTGGCAATCATAATTAACTCGTATATATATCTCGCACTTCAGGTCTCGTATACACACTATTCTAAACAATTGACCATACACGACAATCGATTTCCAGTAGTTCTTTATTACAAGCACACAATAAAGATTTTCGAAACCAGAAACATAGGTCACGCAATTGCGTATAATATACAAGCAATAGCAAAAGTAGGGAACCAAAAGGTAGTCGTGCGATAAGACGATCAAAACGTATATGACGTGGCTATATATAAGCAAGAAACTTTCTAACCACGTTGAGATTGCTCTTGATATACCAGCTCAAAGTTAACGCCGCGTTCGGCGTTACGCAAAAGCCGCAAAGCTCATGTGATTTTCTAGTTACGGTCGATCTCTCTGTATATAAATATATATACTGGACTCTCTGTTTGCTTATTAATTTTAATGAGCGCTACTTGAGTGTATTCTAGGATATTTATATATACCGGTCTCTTGTTATAACTGGGTTTATATAGATATGAGAATATCTTGGAGTGTGTATATAATATGAAATGCGAGGGCAAACTATGTTTATAGATACATTAAAGAAATCTTGTGTTCGTTTATATGTTATAGTTTAAATATATACATATGATTTGAGATGTCTTATGTAAGAAACGTTTGAGGTTTACAAGGAAAAGGGTTATATATATATATGTATAATTGTAATTGAATAAGATCATACACGTTATCCAATTAAAGAATGAGAGAAGATTATCCGTGTTGCACAATGTTCGTGGAAAACATACTACAACTGTATACCGCGAAGTTTAATCAGAGCTATTTTAACCAATTTATATTATTAGACTCTTAGCTTTCGTTCAATACGTTATCTATATGCATATAAATGAACCTTGTATTTCGCTTTTGTAGGATGATCTTTTTAGATTATATAAAATCTCATGCTTTAAAAAATTAAAATAGTATAAAAATGAAACAAATATTGAAAACATCCAAAAAGATCAGATAGCACAGTTGTTTTGACTCTTCAAAAAAAAAAAAAAAATATCAAAGGTGTAAAGATTATTTTAGATAAAAGATTCACATCTCCCTTACAATTTTCATAGCCTCATCATCAGCCCAGCTGTTAATGCTCATATCCTTTGCGATAAAAAATAAAAAAAAAAGAAAGGCTTAACGTCCAATAAAGATCGCGATTAGCCTCCCTCGATCGTTCAGACAATCTCTTTCAAACTCCATCGAGGCAGACGGTATACGCAACGGAGAATTCCCAGGGTCCACGTACGTGTGTACATAAAGGTACCATTAATCCGTAAAAATACGTCTCGTCCCTTCTGTCCGTCCACACATACCGAAGTCGTTTTATTTAACGGGGATGCAGCCCTTTTTTCGCGCTATGCGCTTATCCTTTAAAAGCTAGTTTATGTCTCTGCTCTTGACTGCGGGTGGCTTTATAAAAACTAAAAGTACAGCTAGATTCGTGATTTTATTTTTACGCTAGTGCTAAATGTGGAGATCGCCAGTTTAGGATGCGATTGAATTTGGATTTTTTTTTAAACTGGGGTTTTTGTAGGGCTGTGCGTTTAACGGTTCAGATGAATGGAATTTAAGAAAAGCTTTTACTGGAGCGTTATGTATAAGTGTAGAAATAGAAGGTAACGTTAATTTTTATAGGAGAAAAAAATAAAAATTTCTGTGTTGTATCATTAATACTAGAAAATGAAAAATAAAATAAAAAATATTCTCTCATAAATCAGGTTCAAATAAAGTTGACATACTTTAGGTGGGATGACATTTTTTTCATGCGTATATGAAACAACAGCTGCGTCGACATTCCATTTTATCAAGCCATTTGCATAATTTAACCAACCTTCGAATACGAATGAAATTTTTCAGCTTACATTTCGGTAATAATTTTATTCCATTACGTTCTCCACATTACCTATATGTTCTCTAAAAACCAGAAAACATAACATACCTTTCAAATGATCTCATCTAAAATAGAAAAAACTAAACTAAAAAATCCTATTGTTCGCATCTATTAAAAAAAAAAGTCAACATTCCCTGTTCAACATCCAGATTTTTCGTCACTCAACACCCACAAATAAAGAAAAAAAAAAAGCCTCACAAATCCAGAAAATGTAAAAGACAAACACACAGACACATATTAAGTTGAAGGCCTCAGAGTTACCAACGGTCAGTATCAACAGCAGTAAGTCCACCTAAGAGACACATAAGTATAGAGAGGGACTCTGAAAAGCTCTTCTCTTTTCTTTCTTTCTCTTTCTCGCCAGGTCTCTCTGTAAACAAGGTCGCCAGGCGCATTGCATTCCTCCGGCTTCGAACCGGCTCTCCGATCAGTGGACTCTTCTTCTTCTTCTTCCCCTGTCCCTTTCGCCATGCTACCTCCCACTTCTCAGACAACTCGGCCCTCGTGAGTTGTCCGCGAGCCATGCGGGTATATATAGGTACTACCACACATTTATATAGTGAAAACCGGCGCGGCAGCGTGCGTGACTCACGTGCCGCCACGGCGGCAGCGGCTTGAGTTGTTGGAGAGATAAATTTTTTTCTTACTCTCTTAGACTGGAGAGCGCGAGTATAGAGCGCCTTGTCATCTTCTCTATATGTGTTTCCTTGGATGTATATATGTTGGATGAGCTAGAAAGAGAGAAAAGATGTGAGGGGACTTGAGATTGACTTACCTGCTGTAAAATGTTTCTCGTTTGAGGTTTCTTGGGATTTTTCTCATGAGACCAGGTGTGTGTATGATACGTGAGATCAGATCGATTCGTTGAATGTGCTGTTATATATTTGCTTTGGTTTTTCTTTTACGATTTATTGAGTTATTTTATGGCGTTCAAAATGAATATTTATTTTAAAATCTTTAAAGTTCAACGTTTTGAATTGGCTTGGTTTATAACAGTGATTTGATAATCGAATGCGTAGGAAGTTTATAGTAACAAGCATATAGCAGTAGTTTATTGCATTGCTGCTTTTGTTGCGCATTTAGCAGATGTAATTACGTGATAAATCAGATTGTCGCGATTGAATTACCGGAAATATCAAGTTGAACACTGATGAGGATCAACAAAAGCATTTGCTTATATATAAAACGAATACAACACTACAAAGCAAACGTTGAATTGGTTTAGTACAATCAGTAAAAAAAAGTCAAATTTCATTATATGAATAAAAAAGTCAATATCATAGAATCAAATAAGTACTTTTCTAAAAATAAACCAAGAATATAAAGAAAAAAAATTAAACGATACAATCAAAATTAAATTGCTATAATAAGATAAAATTTTATGTTTTCAAATCAGTAGCAAAAGTAAAAGAAAAAAAAAAGAATATATAATTATCGACAAAACTAAAAAATAATCAAGTTTACCGCTTAAACACACAAACACAAACTTCGAATGCATTCGAATAAAATTCCTACACGTCTGCAATTCACTTATTGGCAAGTCGCGCGTTTCAACAGCAACCAGTATACATATACCTAACATTTTTTTTTTCCAGCCTGTATATAAGCCCTGCAGTTCAACGACTCTCAAGTTATTTAAAGCCTCCTACTCGCTCTCTTTCTCCCCTCCCCGTATCACAAAACGAATGTAGCCTATAAGCCACCCTACCACCTTTTGGGCCCATGCACACGAATAACCCTCCCCTCGTATAAGCTAACATATTTTTTTTCGCGCTGGTTAACCTCGTGCCCTGGGACATACGGCCCGTGTCGACCTATATTATAGATGATTTTTTTTTACCTCGTTTTTCATGCGTATACGTGTATGTATGTAACGGGATTCCAATTTCTGTCAATTTTATTAGAGATGTATGGTATTGAAAATAAGGAGGAAAAGTGAATATCTGGCACGCGTTTGTTTTGTATATGTTTGACGCTAATTTATTGTGATTTACATGGCTTGAGAGCAGCAGATAGATATTTTATCGAGGATAAAATAAATTCATTTGGTATATATTTTTTTTTCTAAAAATAAGCGATAATATTACATGCTTATAAAAGAAAAAAAAAAGGAAACTTATACCATCTTATCGGTGGCAGTGTGTCAACATTTGATTTACAGATTTCATATAACGTCATGCAGTTTAATCAATATACACAAAAATTGTCACATCATACGTTACTTTACTGCACTCGTGATACTAACAAACATTAAATTATTAATGCAACGTATTAAATTTCTGGTACCCGTTATCAATATTGATTTAACGCGATATATGGTATAACCACACAGATCGTTAAAATTTCAGATCTTTCCAAAATTTAATATTTATCTAACGTATACTTGCATTTGAATTTTGTGCTACTATCAAAAATTACATCAATTCTAAAATGCAAGTCTAGCACGTTTACCTTTTCGTATCGCTTTTCATCGAAAAATTCGTCAACCATAGCAAAAGCATCGTCGTGTTCAAACTACCTCAAAATATACCCCCTTATGACCCCACTGGTCTCTACAGACACGCTTACTACCATAAATTTTCCTCACACAAATTCGATGCAGCGCATCATCGCCCGGAGCAACCAAAGTTTAAACATATGTATACACATACACGTTCGTATATCCATGTCCCAGTTAAAGTCATATAGGGGAGGTCAAAAGACGGGCGAAAGTGCCATTAGACGCGGGCGGGCTAAGCCTATAAATACAGTGCGCGCGAGTCTAGTATACATGTATATATAGACTCGGGGTTCACGATACGCATGGGCTCTTTCGTAGAGTGTATATATATATATATATAGGAAAGCTTTGGCTGCAGCTCGTTCGTTATAGACTATATAGTGTGTGAGCTGCTATATGCGTTGGAAAGCCGATTTTGACGCGACGAGAGATAGGATGGAGATAATGTGTCGTGGCAAGCGAGGAAGGGATAATGGAGGAGTAAGGGATAATATTAGTTTGCCTTGTATATACAACCAGAAAAGCTAGATTATATATATAGAAGTGGATGAAAGGATGTGAGAGGTGTGTGTGGATGACATCGAGGCGACTTGTTATACCGCAAAATCATTTAAGTATGTGTGCGATATTCAGGTAGCAGTTTTTTTATGAGCTTTGACGTAAAAAAATGAAAGAGGATGTGATGCTTACGATACTTTGAATACAATTGCAAATATATGTATAGGCTTTCACTTTAACCAATCGCATTGTGCTCGTGTCTCTTTCTCTCTTTCATATATACAGGCAAGTATATCGGATAAAAAGTAGCTTTCAAACACGTGCATTTTCCCTTCCTTATAGTACAAAGTCATACACCATAGCAATTCATCACGGCTTAGCTCCTTGACGTTGATTTTCTCTAGCATATCATATATGTGTGTATATACGAGTATTAGAGTTCCCGCATCTCATCTCTACGGAAGTGGAGCAGCACATCCGTGCTTATATTCACCTTCATATTCTTGGTAAAAGCGCAAACGAAGAGCTACATTAGTATATTATAAGACTTTGCAGTCGAGTCATCGTCATCGTTATAAATCGCGCCTCAGTTGGAAGTCTCTCATAAGCTATATGTATGTATGTATTTATGAACGTCGAGAGTAAGCAGCGTGAAAGTGCGCTTTCTCGCTGGACTGGCTTTAATTTTCATGCAAAAATTTGTTGTTATTATTATTATAAAGTATCTCATTAATTTCCGTGTTATAATTAATAGCTATTGGGTGCTAATTAAATTGATTAGCAGGAGTTGCGAGAGCTTACAAAATATACGACGTTTACCCCCGAGAATGTAAGAATTTTTATTTTTTTTATTTTGTAAGAGATTTAGATAAGCTCTGATTTATCATGTTTTTCGAAATAACTAGAACAACAAGAATTTAGAATTAAGAAGAAAAAAAATGTTGGTTGTTGAAAAATTGCAAAGACAATTTATTAGGATAGAAAATTAAGGATTTTTAAGATTGTATATAAAATTGTACAGTACTATATTTTACGAAAAGGCAATTCTTTGTTAAGATCGTTCTAAAAGAAAAAGGTAAACGAAATCAGAAGTGCATCTTTTCTGACGATAGAAGAAACAGTACATTGCATAAGATAAGTCAAGACAATTTATTGGATTACGAAATAAATATATATACAAGTAAAAAATTTTAAATCTTTTTATTTTGTAACGTGATAATATAGTAATAACATGTACAGTGGTGTTTTTAGCTTACTCCTTTCACTTTCGCTTCTTCTTCTTCTTCTTGAAAAAGATTTAGTTGTACATTTATATAAAGCAAATGATTTACGAATAGTTTAAAACTCGGCACCCAGTTACGCTATAATGTTCATGAACTCGAGAAAACGTGAATTCGAACGTTCGTCTTCTTTGTTACGAGCTATAGACAATATCAGCGTGTGTTCTCTCTTTGGTAAACGACGTATATATATATATATATATATATATCGTAAGTGCTGTTACTTACTGTTATAGTCGAATAGTTATTTATATATTGTATTGGCTGTGTTTACCGCGTTGAATGATGATTCATCGATAGTTTTTGTTTTTTTTTATGTGTTTTAAATGAGCTTAGATTAATGTTAAAAAAAGAGAGTAACAACTTATTTTATACAGAACTAATCGACATGGGTTTCTTATCTTAATTATAAGCGTTATAAAGATACTATAAAAGGATCATTAAGAATATAAAAATCATTCTCGTGTTTTAAATGGAGAAAAAAAGGCAAACTAGTTTCTAAATTCTTTGCGTATTTTGTATTTTTTCTTTTATCGACTATTAAGTTGATTTTTTTATTCTGCTACATTTTTAAAGTATGAGTAAGCAAAATCTTTTAATTAATGTAGAGTGGTATACACATAAAGTTCTTTATAAAAAAAAAAAACTTGTTTTTGCCATTAGGTTATTGTGTTAAGCTGTTAAGTTTTACAAAACAATATTCATGCTACATAATTAATATGTCAAGTTCAATCTGAAATATCACACTTGAAAATTATGTTTATCTACTTAAATTACAATTTTATTGAAGTTAATCAGCTGTTGAACAATTTAATACTAAATTTTTGTCAAAGACTTTTTGACACTCTTCAGAGCATATTTCGTTTGAAGCTTGTATGACTTAGGCATCGAGAATCGAACTTACAAACTGTTGGTTTTGAAAACCAACGTTCTACCGACTAAGCCATTGAAAACTTCAAATTATATTAAATTGTAACACATAGCTGTTCTACTTTTAAAAATTTTTGTTATCAAAACTTTTGACCACTCACTTATATAAATGAATAATCTAATTGTTCCCATTAAAAAAAAAAAAATAATAATTTCACCATTAAAATACAAATCATTCACATAAACTATTCTCACCTACCTAATTACTTATTTTTTAACAACTTTAATTTCTACAATTAAAAAAAAAGCATACAAGCAAAATCTATGAATATATCTTTTAAGTGATCCATTAAAAGCATTTATCATTAAAAGATCCTCTCAATCAAAAAAAAAAAAAAAGAAAAAAATTATAAAAGAAGCAATATAGCAGTAACTCCATCGTCACGGTAGACTATTCAATTCGCTTAAAATCAACAGCTCATCTAACATACTCGGGTCAGTCTCGCTCTCGAAGTCTTAAACCGAGGCCATACCAGAATACAACCACAAGCCTAACCCGATTAAAAGCTTAAAGGCAGTGACTCAAACTCCTGTCATCAACGGCTGGCAAAAATTAAATGCGGTATACGCGACGATACGTTGCCGAGATTACGTTGAGACGCGTATCGGGCTAAGAGCTATTCTGCCTACCTATAGGATAAATAAAATATTTAGTCGGTTAATTAGTTTGGCTGGATTAGATATAGAAAGCAGTAGATCCAACGTTAATTATAAAAGAGCAAGTTTAGTTTTGCTTATGTGAGAGAGGTGATATTTGCGATGCTGAGCTAGAATACTTTTGCGCTTGAGTCTGAAATATTAGTCACTTGGATTATTGTTAAGCCAGGAAGTGACTTTATTTCGGTTTGATTTTGCCTTGGAATTTTTTGTGAAAGATACTAATTTATTTATTGTTATTTTAAATTATACCGAATTTAATTTTAAATAAATTTTTATACATAACTATTTATAATTGTATGACAATAATTCTAATGTTTGTTGTTTAATTTTTTGTTGCAGGTGAGTTTTATTGTGAAGAGCAGGCGATGATAATCCATTTGCGTCAAGGACAAGTGTGAGTTAAAAGCGTCACCAAATCCCGTTTTTTTTTTTCTTGGAGGGCACAAATAGCATTTCCGGTCGCCTTGCAACATTTGGAGCTCAAAATTGGCTTTGTAAGGCGGTCGGAGATATTTTTATATACAGCTCTTTGCTTTCGAGCGCATCTTAAGTAGTCCGCTTGTTTAGTCTAAAGTTTTCTTGGAATGGTTATAATTTTTATACTGTCTTCCAGGTCTTTGTTATAGTTTTTTCCTTTAGTAATAAGAAGATCATTTAAAAATCATTATACTATAGAATTTTTAATAATACTTTTATAAAATTATGCTAATAATTGTACGAAGAAATTATAAAACGTTTTCTATACAATGGAATACAATACGGTTTAATTTAAATTTTCACGATTTCCATAAACGCTAAGCCATATGCATTAAAAAAAACTTAATCTTCCACAAAAGCAGTTAGTTTTCTCAAACATAAAAAAAAAAAAAAAAAACAAAAAAAATTAAATACAAACAAGCTCCTCTTTTAACCAAACATAGCATCTTTAAACCATTATTAGCACTAACCCACAAAGAGAGCACGCGTGAAAAAAGGACGACTATAATATCGCATGGAATCTACCACTTACTATACCCATTCCTAAAGCAATTCACTACACTTTCACCAACGATTCTCACCTTTACTCGGTATGTATGTTCAAGCGCGCACCTGTAAACATTGACATGAGGCTAAAAACACGAGAGCCGCGAAAATCGACGATAAGCAGCATTTAACGGTACCTATATCGACTGCGCTTCTAAGATCTTTTTTCTTTTTCTTTTTTTTTTCATGTAAGGAACAGCGAGATCATCTCTGTACTGACCTCATGATCGATTTCTTCTTTCGCGGTACTTAAGCTTTAATGGTTGCAGAGATAAATAAACGCGAAATTTTCGCGGTGCAGTTGTAGATTTTTACGACTGGATTAATTATTTTAGAAAGTGATTTATACAACGTACTTTTTGGTTATTGGATGTATATATGTATTTATGTATATGCGTACCTTGTTGAATTATTGTACAGGACTTTTTATTACTTGTGTGCCGGATGAAAAGTTACGCATGTGCTCTCTGACAAGAGTATAGGCCTATGTGTAACAAGCGAGGGTAATTAGTTTCGTAACTTTAAACGAGATGTGTGTGTATATGTATACGCGTGTGTGCACTGCTCTTGTGTTTATCTCCCTTTCTTCTTTTTTTTTTACCTTGTTGGGACAAGTGCATATATTTGACTGCTCATTATTTTTTATGCCAGCTGCAGTAGTGTTTTTCGGCTACCTTTTTTTTTTTTCATTATCTCATGTCGCAATATTTCAGTCGTTTTAATAATTTTACAGTTAAGATACTGACTAATAAATTAAATTTTTGAGTATTTTAAGTTGTTTATTATTATTATATTTTGCCAAAGTAATTTAAACAAAAATTTATGATTTATGAATTAACTGTCAAATTAAAAAGGAAAAAAATATTTTTACAGCAACTAGTAAATAGTAACTAAATTTTCCTTGCATACATCAACCAATACAAATCACTGTGAAATTATAAGATACAACTAAACTCATCATCACGAAAATCCAATGTCGCACAAATTCAAAAACGCAACAATAACAACACACTTAATCTAATAATAAAAAAAGTTATATACTTTCTCGAGAGTGAGCGAGTGAGAGCGTGTAGTATATATACATACGCTTGTGGATGCCACAGCACACACCAATCGTCTTATAATCGTTTAATTATCCAAGCCGCAAGGCAATCGCAATTTATCATTCGCATATGCCGAGGCTGTCGGTGCATTGCATCGCGCAAATGACGCCGAGGGCACACACGTTCACGTGATTGATAAAAGACCCGTAAGCCGTAAGCGCAATAGAGAAAGAGAGAAGAGGCCCTATATATATATATATATATATATATA
>JAPYZE010000664.1:0-38165 GCA_030522805.1 Leptomastidea abnormis
CGGGTTTTGCTAAATTTTACATTATTTTTCTTAAAATAATTAATAAGTACGCTAATGTCGGTAATGTAGATTTCCCCACTATTCCATCCTCTTAATTATCTTGTTTTAAAAAATTTTTATATTTGACAGTTTTGTGTGTGTCTGTGTGTGTCTGTGTGTGTGTGTATGTGTCTGTGTATCATTAATAATTTTGGAAAAAGCTCGAGGCGCGTCTCGAGGGAGTAGGAAATCGCGCGCGATATCATTTGTCCAGTGCACCATTTATTTTAGCCACTTAGTCGGTTAACACTTGATAAGTCAGCGAAAAGTTCCTTAGTCATCAATCTCGCTGGGCGAGCTTGCGTTTCCCTGCTGATTAGTCCCAGCTAGCTGAGTAGAATATGGGCTGGCAAGAGAAAGGGTCGGGGAGGAGGAGGAGGAGAAATAGCGATGATGGTAGGGTCTCACGCAACATCGCCAACCTAAGAGAGATACATAAATATAAGGCAGAGAAAAAAGAAATCCGGGGTTAACAGCAGCAGCGGCAGCGGCCGCTATATACTTGGGTCGCGGGTGCGCTAAGTGAAAAGAGACGTTACGCGAGCCTCGCACTGCGGCTGGCTTTAAAAGTTGGAGGAGGCCGAAGGAGACGGGGCGGGTGAGAGAAGTACAACAAGAGGTGAGAGCGAAATAAGATTGAAAAGAAAATGAAAACTGAAAGGAACCCGTGTACACCTGTATTTACTGGGAATGCCTCTAAAGTCGTTTCTCATCCTTCACAGCTCTCGAGCGGCAGTGGCAGCAATGTAGCAGGGAAGGAGGAAGGGAGGAAGTAGAAGGGTAAAGAGGAATGAGAAGGTAGGAGGGGAGCGTGGGTGCGCTGCCGACTTGAGAAATTAAAGGATTTCCTGGCGCCGCAAAAAGCCGATCTTCGGCCAGAAAAATAGAAAGAGAGAGAGAGAGAGAGAGAGAGTGAAGCTAGAAAGGGAAGGCAAGTTATAAATAAACAATGAAAACATTGTTGAGCAGGCGTATGCGCGCGTATATATATACATATAAATTTTTTTTTATATTTATGGAATAGGTATATATACCTTCTACCGATTCGACGGAGGCAAACATTAAAAAAAGGTGCTCTCGAGTTCGCCTAGCTACATCCTACTCCCTTGCCAATCTCTTCCACTTCACACTCTCTTTCTCTAATAATCTCTCTCTCTCTTTCTCTTTATCTCAGCTCCTCAGTCTTCCGTTACTTTCGTCCTGCGTTTTCTGTCCCGTTCCGCGAGCAGTGCGTGCGAGCTTGACGACACCGTATTGTCACAATATTATTTTCCGCAGTGGCTATTGCTGCGTGTAAAGCCAAAGCAAGCTGCTCCTGCTGTGGCTCGTAGAAAGCCACGTGTACTCAGATAAAAAAAATATTCGAATTTTCCTTCCTCACACTCTCATTTGTCTGAGCCAGAATTACATCCGTGGACAGAATTCACCAAACGCCGTCAAGACTCGACCATTCTGGAGTGGCGGATTCATGCTGACCTCACTGCTTTTACAAGAGAAGGTGGCAGTAGAAGAAGGGCTGACGCGAGGCTAAAGCACTTGTTATCCAAGGTGGAAAGCGGCGAGGGAGGGGAGATGTCGACAGTCGCGGTCGTGAAAAAAAAAGAGAAAGAGCGAGCGAGGTGCTCAGCGAGTTGATAGCAGTCGGTTAGCGGTCGTGTGCTTCGCAATTCTTTTTCCTCCGCACCCTCCCGGGGGAGGCGAGCTTGGAAAGCTGCGGTCCGCGAAAGCTTGATTAAAAAAGCTCGCAACGTTCATGACTACGACGACGACGACTTGGGCGTTTTTTCCGCGCGAAAAGCACATTGTGTCGTGTGCAAGCAACGCGGCTGTCCCGTCACTTCCCGCGAACAGCTACAACGACAACAGCAGTACGTCTTGGAAGTGCTTTCTCTCGGGGCAAGCATCTCGTCGGGCTGCACTTGGCTAAACGTTAATGGCGCGCAGAGATTCGAAGACGAGCCGCGCTCTTTCACCTCCTATCCCTTGCCCACCCCCCCTCTCTCTTTTACTCAAGGAGAATAATGGAAAAGGGGTCGCCCTCTCGTGCACACCCGCCCTCGCTCGTGTGAATGAATGGCTTTTTTCCTCTCTTGCTCTATTGCTCTCTCTCTCTCTCTGTCTTTCTTTCTCTCTTTCTTTCGAGCTTCTTCCACACGCGCTTGTTTCAGGCTGAGACGATCGAGCCTCGAAAGCTCGCTCCGAGCTTTCTCAAAGGACTTCCCACGTACCAACTGCATCGTGCGACTTTTTTTGAATATAACTTTGCCATTATGTGCTTGCGCGTGCATTTCTCTCTCACCCGCCGATGCATGTAAGAAGATATTTTGTGAGATGCCGCGAGGAATTAAGTTTACGTAACACATAAAGCTTTGGTAACTTACTGTGTGCGCGTCAAGGCGAGAATAAAAGTCTTCCGAAAATCTGGAGCGCTACGCTTGAATAAAATGAAATTCTCGGCTTTGAAGAAGGGAAAAAAAGAAGAACCGACACGGCAAGCAATTTGCATTTTAACGATTTTGCAAATTTTAACAATTAAGCTGGTATCATTTATATACTTATCATGACTTTTAATTCAAAGCTGACTTTCATTTTTTATTCGTCGCTGTAAAATTTCATTCTAAAAAAAGACAACAGAGTTTTTGTTAAAAAATAAGAAAGAAAAAAACGTTAGAATAAAGCAAAGCTAACCGTGTCAGTAATTTCAAAAGCCTGTGATGAATAAATATGTGCCAAGATAATAATAATAATAATAATAATTATAATAATAATAATAAGAATAAACACGCGAGGAGTTTGAGTAAATGCTGTTTTTTGCAGGTAGCCTGGCTGAGAGTCGACACCCAAACCATCCTGACGATATCGAATCACGTGATAACGAAGAACCACAGGATCTCGGTAGTGCCGAGCGGTCACAGGGTATGGTCCCTCCACATCAAGGACACCCGCGAAAGCGATCGGGGCCTTTACATGTGCCAAATCAACACCGATCCCATGTCCAGCATCGAAGGTCATCTCGAAGTTGTCGGTAAGTTCGCCCACCGACTCAATAATAACTTATACTTAATTAACTTTGCATTTTCATCTATACTTATTATTCTTACGCGCCACCAAAATTCCAAGAATTTCTGTTGCGGTCAAATAACACCTCGATAGGTGCGTCTTCGTGTGTCCGTGTGTTGGGTGGGCTTGCATTTTTCATTGATACTCGGCTCGGCTGTTTTGCTTCCCAAAAGTCTCCGGGGGCTGCATAGAGAACACAGCGCACAATGATGCCTCGGCGGACTATGAGCCAAAGTTTTGGCCGGCCGACGAATATTTGCAAAACAAGTTTCCCCGGCGGGGCGCGAATCGCCGTCGCCGCAGCCGTGAGCGTAAGCTCTCTTTTATTTGAAAGTTTTGCGGGTAAATCTTTCGCGCGGTAAGTTTGACGAGGAACCGGAGCTGCTGCTGCTGCTGCTGGTCGCCGCTTTTTCATCCATTCCAATCCCATTACAATCTGCCCGCTCGGCAGAATAATTGCGCGCTTCTCAACGTACCAAGACGCGTAATGCTTCGCGATCAGCTTTCTCTCTCTTTCTCTACTATTTTCTGCCCGAAAGCTTTAATTTAATATTCAGTTGCGTTCAAAAGCGGAAATTACATGTTTAAAATTTTCAGGAAGAAATAGCATAAAGAGGCATATCTTGTCATAAATACATCAAGCGCTAATCTGATTAAACTCAAACTAACCGAGCAAGTATTTTCTCTACGGCTAATCTTCGCTTGCTGAGTGGTATAATATATACATACCTATACAGATCGCTAAATAGTTATACATTCCATTAATCTCATTACATTAAAATTACTCGAATTTTCAACTACAGCAGCAGCAGCAGCTCGTCTTTTGGCTATATTAAATAAATATAACACGCTTCATAAATCTCTCTCTCTCTTTCTCTTTCTCTCACACACACTAGATAATATTAAATCAAGCAAGTAATGCGTCTGAATTATCTTTGCCGCCGCGCATTATAATATACTTTATAGAATCACATAATCGTCTCATTGCCGAAAGCGTGAAAATCGATAATTAAAGATTAGATTAAAAATGTTTATTTAACAAAGCACATTAATTTTATTTTGTGTGTAGCCCAGCCCAGGAAGCGCAGGCAGCTAGAAAGCAAATAACGAAAAGACTAACTTGTTGATGATGATGATGATGAGTGTATAATTAAAATCAGAATAAGGGTAGGCAGTTGTGGAGTTGCGTGGTGGTGCAGAGCAAAAGATAAGGTAGCACCGCGGTTGTTGTTGTTGTTGTTGTTGTTCTTATTATTACGGGGGAAAACGGCATCGAGGACTGTCCTCGAGGAGTTGGCTGGCTCGCGATAAAAAGGCCAGACACTTATGCACGCCGCTCCGGGACTCGAGCCTCTCGCCAGGATGACGTACGAGCGCGTTAGACCGGATGGCGAAGAGTGAGTGAGGGTGAGGAAGGGGCCAGGGGGTGCAAGTTGTAAGTGCGTCGTCCCAAAAGTTCCGCCCAAACTAGCGTCTTTGTATTAGCATGCGCGGGAGGAAAAGGACGCGCTCTAGGAGCATGAGAGAGTCGTTAGACCGGGGGAAAGTGAGGGGTGGGTGACAAGGGGCGGAAAAGGAGAGTGGGCTCGCTTTTCAAGCTTGCTTGCTTTGCATTAGGCGCGCGCTTGCGCCCAGGGCCCGTGACCGCCGCGCTCAAAGGCCCAGCTGCGTTTTCGCGACTTTCCTCGAGCCTCTTGTACCAAGAAACCTCAAGGTGTTTCAAGATAGAAGAAGATAGAGTAGGGGGGTATATAGGAGCATGAGAGAGGTTGCTGGAGTTGCTGTTGGCTGGCACGCGCTCGGCCGAGCCGATGCAAATGTATGTAAAGCGCACCCAACGGCATAGCGCCAGCCAGCCAGCTAGCTTGCAAGCTCTCTCTCTCTCTCTCTTTCTCTCTTTCTCTTTCTTGGAGGGCTATTAAACAGCAGCCCCTTGCTGGCGACGTGCCCTCGGCTCTAATAATCGCCTCTTGGCATATAGTTGCTCTTGCTCCCCCTACCCCCTTGCCCCTTACGGGTCGTTGGAGTAGCCCAGGCCGCTTTGCGGCTGTCCTACTACTGTAGCTTGGGCCTATGCTGGAGCCCCCCTCCCCCCCCCTGTTTTCAAGCAGAGGTGCGCGGACGCATAAAGCTCCGGCTGGCTGAAGATTTCGGCCGCGGGAGAGCAAGATGGAGAGAGCCTTTGCGCTTGCTACGGCCAAAGGCCCCACAGAAATTCTCTCTCTCTCTCTTTCTCTCTTCCTTCTACATTTCCCTCTCTCTTAATCTATCTATCTATCTATGTGTGAGTATGTGTGTGTGTGTGTGTGTGTGTGTGTGTGTGTTTGTGTGTGTTTGTGTGTGTCAAAGTTCCGCGGTCTGTCTGCAGCTTTGGATGATTCTACCTTGGCGATAGCGTACCGCAATCTCGTCTTTACCCCCCTCCCCCTTCTTCCTTTCCGTTCTTCCAACTCTCCAGACCTGTGCCAGAGCCCGTTTGCACGTCTACATCGTGCGCTCGCTAGTTTAACTTGCCCCTCCCCCCTTTCACTCAGGTGCTTTCGATATTTTTTTCTTTCTCTCAGTCCTTTACTTAATTAGTCATTTCGTTTTTACAAATTTTGATGACAACGCGTGCTTTTCCATGTTAGCTTCACGTTTCAATTATTTAAAATTGAAAAAATCCAAATTTTCAAGATTTCGAAGAATAGTTAGATGGAAAAATTTGTAATATCAAGAAATTAAGCTGCTTACGAAATCAGCGTTAAGACGCCATTTTTTCACGTCCCAGACAAAGCCACACGTGTAAAGACGAAGAAGAAGAAGAAGCCACAAATGCGAGCCAAGAGGATAATTTACGAAGCGGATGTGCGCGTAGTTTAACGTTACCTCGAGCCCTCGTTAAATTTGCCCTTTATCGTGATAGGCTCTCTCGTTGGTCGGAACAGGCTAGCTTGGCGGACCATCGAAAGGAAGTAGGGCTATAGAGGAGTGAAGGGGGTTGTGGGTTGGGGGGGGGGGGCGAGAATAAGAGATTGTTCCGCGCTTGGGCCCCCTCACGTGCTTTTCACACTCTTGCTTGCGTCTTGCTCGATCCCAGCTTATATCCCACACTCGTACGGCACTCGACTCGCTAAGAAGGCTTGGGAAAAAAAGGAAAGGTGGGGGTAAAAAAGAAACTTGCGCGATAGAGCGTTTCAGGTAGCCCGAAGCTTATTTGTATTCTCGCACCGGCTTATACATTATCTATCCAGATAGCTTTATCAATGCTAAATTGCGAACTAATTATTATTATTATTATTTTTATTATTGTTATTTTAATAAAATTCGTCATCGTTACAAAATAAATTATTTTCAATAGAGGCGGCTCGTGATTTTTTTAAAAACACTTCATCGACGATATAGCCGTTATAAATCCAGATTGTTTTCTAGGTAATTGAAAGTCGTAAGGGTGCTCGATAAAAAAAAATTTCGAAATTATAATCTTATGGCCATTCATAATATATATATTGGATCGGTTATCTCCCGAAGCCCGGCCTAGAAGAAGAGCGTTAAATATTTTCGTCGATTTACCGAATAAAAATAGTAATGGGAGCTGCTTAAGCTTGCAGCCTCTTCCTGACATAACATTAAATTTACATACATAAATACAGTAACGATGCTGGATCCTGAGACTTAGCGCGAGTAGAAAGCAAACGAGAGTAAAAAAAAAAAAAAAACAGGATAGGAGAAAGCAGAGGTAGAACTTAATTAGGTCCCGGCTCTTTTTACTCCGCGAAGCTCATCGATCGAGAGAAGAAATGAAGCGAGCGTGCGCCTTGCTTTGCGGCTGCTGCTGCAAGCTCGTTGCAAGCACGTAAAATTTTCGAGCGAGATTTAGCGTGCAGCAGCTGCGCACAGCCATCTCGGCCTTTATTAATGACTCCGAATGGGGATGAAAGAAAAAAGAGGAAAGCAGAGACGATCGCGCGGGCGAAATAAAAGCAGGGCGGGTGAATGAGCGCGCCGCGAAGCATCCCGAGCCTGGCGGCGGCTGCTGCTGCTACTGCTGCTGTTGCGGCAAGGCTGCCTTCAACGCTGAAATTGAATTTCGAAATCTCTGCCGTGCGTCTACGAGAAAATCTTATTACCGATTCAATAACCAGCCAGCCTCTCCTTTTCCCCCAACCCCTTTTTTATCCTACGTCTTTTAGCGCCCAGTATGCGTTGCGTAAGTCCACGACTCGTTTTTCCCTACTCGTTTTTCACTTCCCAACTCAAGAAATAACTTGCCGTAGGCTGATGTTCTCGCTGCTGGACACGAAGGCAGCTTGTTAGCTCTAGTATTGTAAAAAAATCTCCAAGATCTTATGGATATCTTAAAAAAATGTTCTTAATAGTGGCGCTTTTTATTAACATAATACTTTTAAGATGAAAATAATTTTTCTAAAAATGAATTTTTTAATATCTTTCAAAGATATATTTAAATCTTTATTAAAAGATGTTCCAAAGGAAAATTATTTTCAAGCAAAGCTTAAGATGATCGAAATTCTGTTTTGTTTTGATCTACTCAAAACAATTTAAAGATATTTTTCTGGTTTTGCTGTCACAAATAAAGAATTTAAAAAATAAACTAAATGTAATTCAATTTCGCGTTCTCGACTACGGCCAAGTGCATATTAATTTAAGTAAATGTTAAGGTTCATATTAACATCGTCAGGACGAGATGGTAAAAATTTAGAATTTTTAACTAGAATGGGGCTAGTTTTGTTGGCTGATTTGGATGGATTTCGGGGGAAGTGAATAACAAACTTTTTTAAGCAAGACTATTTCGTTCGTAAGGCGCTCAAAAAGAAGAAAAGCTAAAAATAAAAACAAAACAAAAAAGAGAGATATGAGGTTTGAAGGCAGTTCTGGAGTGTGCAGGCAGCTTTACAGATCGGCGTCTGCAGAGATACAAATATTATTTTTGTGTGTATCGAGAGAAAGGAGGGGGTATGAAAGAATATAGGTATCTGTTGGCCCGAACAAAAGCTCGGAATGCGCGTGGGGTGGAAGAGGGCGCAGATTTATTGACGCGCGCGTATACTCTGCACAACATACACATGATGGTGGATGGGTGGATGTTCCAGTGCCACCGGACATCCTCGATCACCCGACCAGCACGGACATGATACTGCGCGAGGGGAGGAACGTGACGCTGCGCTGTGCCGTGACCGGGACACCGAAGCCGACGGTCACCTGGCGCCGCGAAGCAGGCGGTACCATCACGATGTCCAACTTGCAGGAAGGTACGTTTTATCATCATCATCATCATCATCATCATCATCATCATCATCATCATCATATATGTACCTATGCGTGCTTATAGGCGCGCACAAGCTCTCCCTAACTTCATCTCTCGTTTGATATCGAGGGGATTAGCCTGAAATCCTTCGCTTGCACTCTCCGATACATGTATATCCGCACGTTTATATACGCGCTATGAACGACGACAAAACGTTTACGTTACACTGCCCAGCAAGAATTTACTACAAAATCTCTACGTATCTTTTTTCTCCGGCTTTTTTCTCCGCTTTTACGAGTTATTTTTCTGTTTCGAGTAAGTCACTGCGTCTTTATTTGTTGTGCAGTTTTAATATTACGTTTTAGTCGATACCGAGCTCAGTTACGGCGCACAATACCTCATCTGCACATACCTAAAAGTACTTGAATAATCTTTTCATTACCTATAATATCTTGGAGTAAATAACTCTAATAATAATAATAATGATAATAATAATGATAATAATAAATAATAATAACATTTAATAATTTATAAAGCTACTATAAGAAGTAAATAAATAAAGTCATGAATAGCTTATATAAAGTTTATATAGAAATGAACGAAAAGAAAATAATCAAAATGATCTTTGCCGCTTAATTATCTTCGCAAATTTCCATTCGTCTGTAAATCGAATAAATAATAGAGAACGAATATAGACAAAGCAAAAGCCGTGTGTGCTGGAAAGCTAGAGGGTCGGGGATGAATAACATAGGCGGGGGGGGGGGGGGCGTGGAAGGGCCGTAGCGAGACTAAAAAGCGGACTGATTCACTCGGGCAATAATAGTTCGGCGAGCATTCTCTCTCTTTCTCTCTCTCTCCCTCTCTTATATGCAAGAGCATGGTTTTCGATTAGCGCGTAATATGGAGGCTCATTGTCCCCGGCGCAGTCCGCGCACCCCTCATGCGGATTAACGGGCCCCGGCCTGCCCGGAAGTGCAGCAGCGCGCCTCTCCAGCATACATACATATATATACTCGCAAATGCGTGATTTGTGTTGTGCGCATGTATTGATATTGCTGTTGGCGTTGTTGTTGTTGTTGATGTTGGTGTTGCTGCTGCTGCTGCTGCTGCTGCTACTGCTGGCACTATCGTCCTCGGACTATTATGATTACTGGCGACTGGCGGATGATACCATTGGCCTCCACTGCCACCCCTGCACCAGCAGTTTCGAGCATCGAAGGCCCGGAGCTGGAAATAACGCGCGTCAACCGGCGTCACATGGGCGCCTACCTCTGCATCGCCTCGAACGGTGTGCCGCCTACCATCAGCAAGCGCATCGTCCTCATTGTCCACTGTACGTATTATATATATATATATATATTTTCATATACATACGTACATACGTACATATATTTTCACATGCACGCACCCACCCCTTCCTCATCCGCCCATATCCTCCCCCTGTTAACTCTAAGCTCTAATCCGCTAATTCGCGCGCGGGGGCTGGCTGGCTGGCTGGCAAGCGAGAGCCGGCAGTTCTCTTATCCGCTCTGACCTCGCTTCAGCCACGGGGAATATCCTTTCCAAGCCGGCAAGCTCTCGGCCGCTTAATTTAGCGGTGGCGACGGCAACCTCGACGACCGACTACCCCACAACGCTTCAGCTTTATTTTATTCCTCCCTCCCTCCCCCCCATCGTCCTCTCTTTTTTGATACTAACGTTGCCGCTAGCCTCATCCTCCTCTTCTCTCTTATACCAGCTACTCGCTATAGAGTCTCGCGTATAATGAGGGCACTTTGGAGATGAGGCGGCGGCCCGGCCGCCTACTCGCGTATGAATTCCTCAAATCTCCGAGCAAATTGTTTTTGAATGCATGCCTTATTCTGCGGAGAGAAAGCGGGCGAAGTAGCGAGACCGGGGGAGCATGGCATTGTGCACACTCTCGGTATTTCTCCCTCCTCCTCCTTCTCCTCCTTCCACACACCTCTTTATATTCTCCGGTACGTTTCCATTGCTAGAGCTGCACGCGGTGGCGGAGTGTACGTGCAGTGCGCATCTAGACTTGCGGTGAAAATCTCTTGGTACAGCTCCCTCCCCTCCCATCCGGATTTCCTCGCGTGCCGCAATTATACTCTCACCGTCGTTGTCGTCGTCGTCGTCGTCGTCGTCGTCGTTGTTGGGAAAGCTATTGTTGATGCTTTCCGGGCGACTTGTCAAAAGGACCTTTCATGCGTTTCCTCGCGCGTCTCTCATCTACTCCACTGCCTGATTTCTAAACCTCTGTCATATTTTCCTGGAGATCATTTTTTATGAATATCTGTGCAACGATAAGTATCGGCATGCATGTAACGTCATAAGAGAGTGAGAGAGAGAGAGAGAGAGAGAGAGAAAGAGACACTAGCTTAACTGGATTTGTACTTGGTAATCTTGGCAGTTCCGCCGATGTTGCGGGTGGAGAACCAATTGATTGCCGCGTACGAGGGCCAGACGTTAGCTTTGGAATGCATCGGCGAAGCTTATCCTAGGCCAGTTACCTACTGGACGACCCCGATGAACGAAACCATAAATAACGGCAAGTTATTTAGCATGCTTATATTTATATCATTTCATTTTTCTTACACTTTCAGCATTTTTAAATATACGTCCTATCCTATATTTTATTTATTTATTTTTTTTTTTAATCATATATTATACATGTATACCTATTGATAATGATTTATTTTCAATAAATGCCAATTAGCCGCTACTTTAAATATGTTTGATTTATTTATATTTTTATGCGAATCGTAAATACAAAAATTTAAATACTTAAGTAAATAAAGTGCTTCGTCGCAATAATAAATAATTATTATTATTATTTTTTTTTACTATTAAAAGTAACAATTAACTCGAATAGTTATAAAAAATTATTTCAAAATAATTATCATCTTGATTTGAAATTGACGTACGTATATTTTTGACTATATTTTTTATTTTCTTTTTACATTTGAATTTTTCTCTTGAAATTTTAGATGGACATTACAAAGTTGAATCGTACGTATCTGGGTACGAAACAACGATGAAGCTGACGATCAAATCTGTGCGGCATCAAGACTTTGGTACTATTCGGTGCATCGCACAAAATCCACTGGGCACCACCGACGGGAAAATTAAAATAGACAGTGAGTACTCGATGCAGCACATACCTATATATACCTATACATGTATGCATAATAAAGAATTACTATTGTTTTTACTGTCAAAAAAGGGGTAAAATTTTGAAAAAGCTTGGGTGCAAAATTTTCGAGTTGAGTGCAGGCGCGCGTTTTCATTTCTCTCTCTACTCTCTCTCTCTCTCTCTCTCTACTCTCTCTCTCTCTCTCTCTCTCTCTCTCTCTCTCTCTCTCTCTCTCTCTCTCTCTTGCAACTAACAACTGCGTATGTGGCGAGTGTATGTATGTATGTATATATGCATCAGGGGTAATTTCAAAGCTAGCACGCGCCTCGCAACTGGGACATCTGCCCCTTCCGCTGCTGGGGCATCGATTGGGATATATAGCTGCAGCAGCTCATGGCTGTCGAACGACGAAATGCGTATAGTGCACCGGCATATCATTGCAGTTGGCTGATAAAGTTGCAAGAGAGAGAGCGCGGGATAGGAAAAGACGATCGAAAGTATTTCCGGCGCGGAGGATCCGATGTGCAATGCAAATCCGAGTCCAAGCTCTCCCTCTCTCGGCTCTCTGCAGCACTTCCTCCTTCAATCCGATGCTGACCTCGCATCCTCCTCCCTGCCTGCAGGTGAAATACGACCGTATATATATATAGATACGGGGGGTCGTGTGCTTCCTCCGTTGCTCGGGACAAAGGTTCGTCCGCGCTCGAGCCTCGACTACCTTCTCTATATACATGCGACACGCAAGCCGGCCCGAAATATTTTTGAGCAGCTACGCACGGCAAGTCCCGGGCCTGCAGACACGCACTTTCGAATCTATACTTTAGCTGTCGATTTGCGGCTGCCCGTAAAAATATGTATTATAATCGAATTTTCGCGCTTTCTGTCTATCTCTCCCTGCTCTCGCATATATTCCTGCTAATTTTCCAATGCGCCAAAGCGATCAAAGAGCTTTTTTTTCTCTGGCAGCAGTTACTCAAAGGGAGCTAGCTAGCTGCTGCTCTCCAACACTCCACTTGATGTGCTCCGCTCGCGGCCGATATGTGCGAAGGGAAAAAAAGCTGCATTGCATCAAGTGGTGTCTTTAATCGGCTCTTTTGTGCGGCAGCCACTTTGATTGCATCCTCCCTAGCCATTACGCGCGGAAAGTTCATCATGTCGAGCAGCTGCTCTCCCCTCCCCCGCCCGCTATGCCCGTCTGCTCTCTGTCATTTCGTATTCTAACTCTCGCTATTCGCGTTTTTTCGTCTTATGCTGAAGCGCCGGGCTTTATTACAGAAGTGGCTGCTGTGATTTGCGGACGAGTTATACTAGGGGGGTGAGGGGAGTTTCAGCTGGTACGCAGCGGAATAGCTTCGACGGACACGTGAAATTTTCTTCGCGCTTCAATAAAATCGACGACAAAAGCACGTGCTATAGAGTTGGTTATCGGAAATGAAAAGGGATATGAGAAGAAAAAAAGCTGAATAATCCTCGTCGATCGTTTTCAATGCGCCACCACCACCACCACCACCTTTTTTCCCACTCTCTGCTACTCGTTGTTTTTTTTTTTAATTTTGCATTTTCAATTAACTGAATATATAGTTTTTTGCTTTGTACCAGGTGAATAAAAAAACATTAAAAAAGAATAGAAGAGGAGAAATAATGAAAAAAAAATAAAAAAAAAAAAAAAAAAAACAAAAAAAAAAACAAAAAAAAAAAAAAGAAAAAGAAAAAAAAAAAAAAAAAAAAAAAAAAAAAAAAAAAATAAACAAAGTAGCTAACAATCAAATAAAATCAATGGAAGCACATTCAGCCGCGGGCAGAGGAATTCATTACAAAAGAAGCAAAGAAATTTTTTAATCGAGGATATTGGATTATAACGAGTCTTATTAACAAGGTAAAAAATCACAAGCCTTCGTAGGAGCAGCATTAGCAGCAGCGGCAGCAGCAGGTCATGATCGAGATGCAGCTTCGCGAAAAAGTCGTCCACACAGCTTTTTTTCGAAGCTACTATAGCTAGGACGTGAATTCCCGTTTATACTCGATAATTCGTTTGCCGATAAAAGTCCATCAAGCGCGCGGTTCGTAGCAGCAGTAGAGCACTGGGTCCCGCTACTTAATAAGAGTAGTCCCGTGATTTACCTGATGGCAATCTCGTAGCAGAGGACAGCAGCAACCGAATCGAAAAAAAAAAAAAAAAATCGACCGCTTGTGCCGAGATATAGTTTGTTCAATCTATCCGAGAGCCAAGCAGTGTTTAATATGTGTGCTATCTGGCTGGCTGGCTGGCTGGCTTTATATGTGTGCAGTGTGTGCACGCCCTGCACAGCTCCAAATGGAACTTTAATTATTTTCATCTTGAATCAGTCTCGCGGTTTCTACCGCTGTGACAAGTCCATTCGATCAAAAAATACATATTGTTGATTGAGTATCATCGGTCCCCCTTAATTTTACCATTGGACACAATAGTTTGCCCGGTGCACTATGCCGCTCGACCGCATCGTCAGGTATATAACTATATACGCAGAGTCACAAAATCTTTTTAATATTCCCTCCTCTTGTTGCATCTGACAAGTTCATAAAATCTGTTAT
Source organism: Leptomastidea abnormis (assembly GCA_030522805.1). NCBI lineage: Eukaryota > Metazoa > Arthropoda > Insecta > Hymenoptera > Encyrtidae > Leptomastidea > Leptomastidea abnormis. The sequence continues at coordinate 14,052 of JAPYZE010000664.1, forward strand.
TCCAAAGCGATATTTGAATCCCTTCAGCTCCAAAAAACAATCGCTTACTATGAGTTTTTACTACATACGTATACGAAATTAGTGTTTTTAATAAAGTAACCAATCGATAATTCCAGACCCATCGATCATCTATATAAGTTCGGTAATAAACAAAGCTCACACTTGCGATATTCAAGAATATTTTTGGCCAGATATCGGAAGCAAAGTTACTGGCTTAGAATAATTAAATCTGCGTTCGGACGTTAGTTTCTGCGAATCGCTGCGCCCCATTGCAGCTGGACTCCTGCATACCTTCATCATTTTAGCGGCGGCAGCGGTGGCCCATTTGCGGCTTGTTTGTGGATTTTCTCAAAGCAAGCTTTGTTATGCATTAGTAATACCTGTATGATATTGTTCTGCGAGATCAAATTTATCGGTAGATGAAAGTACCGTAGATATATTTTCAAATTTATCGACTTTAATGTGATTGTGCATTAATTATTCTTCGCTATATACATTGCGACGTCAAAATCCAATCCATGCAACAATCATTCCGATCTCTCTTTCTCTTTCTTTTTATTTTATTATTATTATTATTATTATTTTTTTTTTACGTGAATAAAATAATTGGCCAATTATTGAAGTTAAAAAATTCTTTTATTTAACGGACAAATGAATAATATACGCTACTCTACTGTCATTAACTTTTGAGAAATTCTAATTTTTTTCAACTGCTGCGACGTATCAAATGATTTTCATCCGTCTATATCTGTTGCTACCATAATTGATCAATTATGTGTTATTAGCATCGAGCAAATTTTTCACTATCTATTAAAATTTTAGCGAAAATGTTCTAGAAACTATATATACTCGAGGCTTTCTTTTAAGCTATTATGCGACGTAAAAGAGCAAAATCTCGTACACGGCTTATACCTAGTTTTAAATAATTATGAATTAAAGAATGTGAGTTTGGAAAAAGAGACGTAGTTATCGTAAAAAATATTGGTATAGGAGCTGTATGCCATTGAAATAATTAGTGAAAATGAATATTTCCACAGGAATACCGAGGCCAGCATCCGCAGGCAAGTCTAGCGCGAATCGAGAGTCGAAAAACCAGCGGAACCGAGAGCACGCCCGGGAGAACAGCGCGGCTGGTATGCTGGACGGCTCGTTCAAGGACGGAGACGCGTCTGGGAATGATGACGACGACGACTCCTCGGCCACCCGAGCTTGGAGCCTCGGCCTCGCCAGCCAGCTCGTCCTCGGCTCGCTTCTTCTGCTCTGCCGGCTGGCTGCATAAGCCCGCAGCCCTATTTGCCTCCATCACGCATACGTGCTCGGAAGAACATCAACTTGTACACGCATACATACATACACAAACAAACGTAAGGCGAGGGAGCAGCGGACGCGTGCAAACTGCAGCCGCGGTAAATATGCAGCCAAGGCGCATGGCGAGCTTGCAGTAACAGCAGCAGCAGCAGCAGTAGTAGCTCGCCACGACTTCCAATTAAACTTCGAAATCGCGGTTGGAATTCGATTTAGTGCGGGGAGCTCGGGAGCTCGGCTGGAGGAGCGGGGATCGCGATACGGCTGCGCGAAATTTCCAATGGGCCCCGCTGGCGGCCCCATTTCTCATTCAAACAAGTAATCACCTCCCCCTACCCCATCCCTTCATACCACCTTCTCTTCATCGTCAGCCTATTTCTGTTTTGGCTTTTGCTATATTATACTGCCGATGTTTTGAGCTCCAACACCAGCGGCACCTGAATACTCTACAGCTCTCTCTCTCTCTCTCTCTCTCTCTCTCTCTTTCACTCCGCAAACATAGACCTCAATTCAACTACTCTGCTGCTATTTTCTCTTGATCATCGAATGTTTCTGGCCTGCCGATTGCTAATAGATTTTGAGCAAGTTTGCGAACCGACGAGAGAAAGAGAGAGAGAGAGAGAGAAATAGTAGACGACGTACTCGGCTTTATTTTTCGGCGGGGCATGAACGACGCGAATCAACGATGCTGGATACGTAATGGGTTTATTCCGCTCGATGAATTCTTTGGCTATTGTTTTTCCGTGATCCGGCGTTGCCTTTGTTCTTTAACCTGTTTTTACAATTGACGTTACTTTTACATGTTCACTCATCTGTTTATTTCACTTTGCTTCCCCACCCTCCAACCCCCTCCCTCTTTTTTTTGTTTTATTTGCTATTCAAAGTTTATAAAACAATATTTGCGTATTTTTGGATATAATAAAAACATTCGATTTTATTTAATGGTAGTTTTGTTTACATTTGCATATCTGCTGTATGATTTACTCGGCCGAATTTAAACATAACGAGTAAAGACTATATCCAAAAACTCAGATGACCATTGCCAAATACAGTTATAAGCAAATTTATACTCGTCATAAATGTAAATACACATACACACATACACACACACACTGCCCTGATGTATTTATTTAATCAAGATACAAATAATTGTACAGAATATAGTTTTATCATAGATTTATTCTTAAGTAGCAACGAACAACAAAAAAAAAAAAAAATTATTTTTTATTTATTTAATTATTTATTCATTTTTTAACGTTAATGATTGTTTGTTATGTTTCGAAATATTTATTTTCAATTTCTTGCGCTAAATTATTGATTAAAAATATATATTTTTAAATGCAGCAATGATCGACGTGATGCCTATTATAGCCTTAATTACATTGCTTATTAATTACAATATAATATTATGTAGTTTAATTTATGTTGAATAGTAGGTAGGTAGGTATATGTAGTGCACGTATATATAGAAAGTTCGAATAATGAAAGCAAGCTTTGTAAAGTATACGAAAAATGTGTGAAAGTATATTATATTCTAAGTAAAAAGAAGAAGAAGAAGAAGAAGAAAACATATATATGTATATGAAAAAACGCTGGGAATATATCAAACGCCCGTACGTACGTATTTTGATTTGCTGGAGTAATCGTAAATGTACCATAAATTTTTATATGCGCTGTAAAAAGGTTGTTGCACGTGGGCGTTAAAAAAAGGCAAAGAAAATGTCATTGGTTTTCGTTGCATTTTCGTTTATACGTTCGATGTAATCTGTCTGTACATATACATATCATATAGGTACGCGACGACGATAGGTATACGATGAGTGATCGATACGGAACAATTGCGCTCTTGAACCAAGAACACACGCGGAATAAATGTATTTTTGGTGCTTTAAAAAAGTCACATTTACATGTACAGGGTAGAAACGAATATAAATATATAATAATACGTCTATGCTAAATATTTCGAAAGTCATGTAAATATTACCTGCGATTATAACCATACGTTGATATTTAAGCGGCATAAATGACTATATTATAATGTATATACCTACAATATATAATTTGTGTTGTTGTGTATTTAAGCAATAAACGATTAAAAAATGAAAATCTCTCATTTTATTATAAGTATTATCGATGACATCAAGTAAGTTTTTGAAATATCAACTCTTACTACTACCCACGCCGAGTTTTTTAATTACTCTTAATTAATTTAATATTTGCATTATTACTTGCCGATGATCACATGCAAACAACATTGTCAGTTTGACTTTAGCTACAACTGATATGATTCACCACTTAAATTATCTTAAGCTGCTCAAAATATCGATTTCCTGAGGATGCGAGTGCAGTACAACCGGTACAAACGTTCGCTACCGCTACGTTCCACCGACTACCGATAAAATTGTTTCTTCATTCTACGAAAGATGTCACTTGCATTAAGTATTAATTGTGACACGAAGCTTTAAATCAACAAAATAATATATTGTTTTAAAAAAGGTTCAGACCTTGCCTACATGAGACATATGTAGGTATACAAAAATTAATTCATCTAATTACGTATACTACAATGCGAATGAATCTAGCAGATTTAGACTCTTAGATCAACTTATTAAATAATATATAAAAAAGCATAATAATAAGATGACAATTAGCAAGATACCTTTGTACACATGTCGTAATGAAAAATATGCCTTGGAAGAGAAAGCAAAGTTGTTAATTTGTGAAATGTAATATCGACAGCTGGCAATTTATGTCCAACTAGAAGATACCGCCAGTAAATCTCGGCGCCTGTTTCTCGGTCGGGCTTAGTCGATATGTAGCTCCTGCTAGCATAGCTATATAGCCTCTCTAGTTTACGCAAACGAGCGTATATTAATCTCTCGGTCAATTTTCAACGTTGTTAATTATTGTCAAGCTCAACACGTGTAGCAGCTATGATAAAATTTTCTAAGCTCCAGCATACACACACACACATACACACTACAAGCAGAAGCGCTGAATTTAATCAAACTAAACTGGCTCGAGTTGGCGGCGCTTATGCGTTATCAACTTTTCCAAATTTTGACGCGGTAGCAGCAGCAGCAGCCGCGTCTGTTATTGACACCTTAAAATCGTCGATGTCAGTCTCGATAAGGTTGTTGCGCCTTTTAATAATAAATAAACAATAGCCATAGCTGTGCAAAGTGCATGCACTTATATAATATGTACTCGAGGCAGTAGCAGCAGCAGCACGCGGCAGAGGTGCTAGCGCCCCATCAACTTTTCCCAACTTTAGCTTCCCTCCCCCTGGAAAATTCTCCCTCCCGAGCTCTCCCCAGCCAGCCTTTGTTTGTTCGCAATTTGCCGAAGGGTCGCTAATTTTAACTTATCCAGCCCCCGCCAGCGATGTGTATCCTCTCGTTCACGGCGCCGCACCGCAGCCGCTCTTACACCTTCTTTTTTTCCCCTGGTGTCTTTTTCTTTCTGTTCACGTTATTCTTCGCGAGTGCTTATGCTGCTGCTGTTACTGCTGCTTTGTTTGCACGCACCCGAGAGATCAAAAGGGCTCTCTGTTTGCCCAAGCGAGTTCGAATTTGCAGGTAATAAGTTTGAAGAGCGTTTTCTATCGTCCCCCCCCCCGCCCCTCCCCCTTCCAACTATAGTATATACACATAATTCGCTGCTTCTAACCCCTTCCTCATCTTCCACTACATTTCCCAGCCAGCCCTGCTCATTCTTACGCCCTTCTACGCAGCCCAAGGCTCGCTCCTGCTTTGAAGCTCTGTATTTTTTAAGGTTCACCTCGGCTTAAAAGTGTTGTCGTATCAAAAAGTTTTTAAAAAGGATACTTACATTGTCAAGAGCGAGATCACCGAATAAAAATATCCGAACAAAGATCTATCGCAGCGTTATAACGAATAAAAACGAGCTGCGTACATAGGCTGAGAGAGAGAGATGTCTTCCTTTTTTCTTTTCTCTTTTTTTTTTTTTTTTAAAAGACACGCTACACGCGTGCTACAAAAAGCGAGTTGAAAAAATACACGATAAAAGCTCTTTCTCTCGTACAATAAAAGGGAGAGAGAGAGAGAGAGAGAGAGAGAAAGAGAGAGCTGGATCTTTCTGTTCCGCTATAGCTCTACTATATACCTATGCTGCATAAAGAAGCACTTTGATTTCTCTGACTTCAACTACTGCGATATTCTCAATTTAAAGTCCGATTAAATCTTCTCTTATTACATGTACTCGGATAAAATTTTTTACAGACACGTAAAGCGAAAAGATTATTGCAGATCGATAAAAGGGAAAAAGAAGCTAGGCGTGGAAGGGAGGGGGGGGGCTGATACTTAGCTTAAGCTCGTTAAAGCGCAGCACAATGTACAATCAAAAGCAGTAGAAGAAGAAGAAAAAGTAGAAGGAAAAGAAGAAGAGTAGATGTGGGTAGCTAGAGCCACCAAAAGAGAGAAGGAGAGAGAGAGAGAGAGAGAGAGAGCACAAAGTAAGGCCGTGAAAGGTGAAAGCAAAGAGAGCAGCTTATCGCTTCGTTTTCGACTTTTTTCTTTCCTTTTTTTTCAAGCTCTACTGATAAACACGTGTAGTAACGAGAGAGCTGATTAAAATTCACCTCTGCATTCTTTAAAGCTTTTTCAAACAACTGCTTTTATTTTATGCTTCATCAACATCGTTACATCTTCATCATTTTAACGTGTGTTCGCTTTCAATTAATTTTAAGTACGTTTAATTTTAACAGGATGAAATAAATATATTTATTTATTTATTTTAATTAAACATTTAGTATAAAGCTCTGTCATTTCTGTTTGATTGCGATTGGCTCAAAACGGCCATTAATCAATCGTTTTCCCAGGCCAGCTGCTGCTGCTGCTGCTGCCAAGCAAGAAGGAAACATGAAGATGATGACAAGCTTTTCGGAAGTGCAATAGTCGTCACACGACACACAGGCTTCACTGGCTTCCAAAATCTCCGACGACAATGCTGCCGACAACGACGACAACGACGAAGGCTCGGGATTGCGATCGTCTCGGACGGGAGATAGGAGTTTTATGGAAATTTCCGAGAGCCCCTCTTCCTTCCTCCTTCCTTCTCTGGTTGAGAGAGATATATAATATGTGAACATCGGAGCGTCCGCGCGGCGATATAGGGCAAAGCTTCCCAAGACTCTGAATAATATTCGAAAAGCTGCTCGAGTCGTATAATAGAGCTGGTTGCGCTTCGCACCGCCACGGCTACTGTGCTACACTGACCCGTCCTGGCTTGGTAATTGATGATCTCTTTCCGACTCCTCGGCCTGCAGCCAGCAGCTGGCGAAATCTAGCGCCGAGGAGCTGCTGCTGCTGCTGCGGCAGTCTCCATTAGGCCACGCGATGATTCTGATTTTTTAGCCTCTAGAACAAAAGTACGCTTGCTTGCTTGCTTGCTACTACACCTACATCCCGCGTGTTTTATTAATAATCGCAGGTGATGGTTCTTAGCTGAAGCCGTGCTTACGAGAAAGAGAGAGAGAGAGAGAGAGAGATGGGGGTTGAAACGGGACGCGTGTTTCACAAGGTGGATATTACACGGCTGGAATGGCCCGGCTGATGGCGACTAATGAACAGATAATAAAAGGCACACAATTTGCGGTCGGCGTTAAGGTCTTTTCCAGTTCTTCCAGCAGCAGCAGCAAACTGCAGACACACACACACACCAACTACGAGACGGGAGGGATGTTAATTTTAATCTCTTTAGCAGCAGTTGCGGGTTTGCTCGCGGAAGGAGAAGCAGACCTCATGCTCTAGTGGAGCCATTCTCCCGAGACAGTGATTCATTCCTGTTTCTCATGTTGTTACGCTCTCACCCCCCCCCCTCCTCACCACAACAACAAAATGAAAATCATAATGATTGCGCAACTCTTCTCCTTGTTTATCTTTTACTTCATCTTCCTCTTCATCTTCGCTTCTTCCTTTTTTTCGTTTTTTGAAATTCTGCTAAAAGTTGGGTAGTTGAGAGAGAAAGAGAAGTGGCAGAGTATCTAAGCTTGACTTTTGCATCATCGCCGGCAACTTTTGATAAATATAAATTAATATACTTATCGAGAAAGAGAGAGAGAAAGAGAGAGAGAGAGAGAGAAAGGGGGGGAGGGGATGTAGGTATTTATTCAAGACTCGAGCTAATTAATTGGGTGATAGCTGGCTCTGGCTCAAGGTAGCTGACAGTTCGGCCCCTCCGCTCCTAATTATTTTTCATCGATCCATCGCAAGCTGCTGCTGCTTCTATACTGCTGCTGCTGCAGCGTCTGGTGGGCGCCGAACATCTGGAAATGCTTCAGCCGCTATGCCGGAGAATGGCGGCACCTAGTTTCTCTGCTTAAAAATTTATGGAGTACTGTCTGATGGAGACTCATGTTTTATGAATGATCGCGAGGCATTGAAGCTATTTGAGAGGAGGTGGAGCAGCAAGAGTGGAAACTCAGAATGAAGAGAGCGAGAGAGAGAAGAAGAAAGCAGTGCTGCAAGTTGAAGTAAGACTCGACAGGATCTTGCTGTTAAAATAAAAAAAAAATGCCAGCAGAAAAAATGACCGGGACTAGAGATGAAACTCGGTTAGATATGACGACTCATCTATTCGCCAGCGTTACTCTTGCTATTTTGCTCTAATATACTCTTTCTCTTTCTCTCTTTCTATTATTTCTATTTATATTAAAAAAAAATTAAACTTTTTTTTTCAAAGCCTTTGCTTTGCATTATTACATATTTTATTAAAAATATTAAACGATTAATTAATGAAACTAAAGTTATGTTTCAAATAATAAACTAACGTTTTATATACTTACTCATATAAATATCGTTTTTGGGAAAAGAATAACAAAAATAAAATATAAAATGTTAGGTATGTCGTAAATGAATACAATTCCTGATGATGATGAACGTTTAAAACTAAGTTAATAAGTCAAAGTTATTAATGCACAAATGAATAAGAGATCGTTATTCGGTTTTGCAAAGGTAAGATGAAAAAAGATAAATCGTGAGGTATGGCGAAGACTGGAGGAATAGAGCAGATGAAAAGCGAACGAAAGGGCCATAGAGGTGAAAATAGAAAGAAAATAAATAACCGTGGAATAGAGGTGGCCGGGAAGAAAGGGTAGGAGAGTGAAAAGGGGGATACGGGGGGGGGGGATAGAGAAAGGGAAAAGAGAAAGACGAGCGACACACGCCCCCGAGATTCCGGATGTGCCCGTCCCGCAGTGCAGACAGTCGTCGTCGTCGTCGTCGTCGTCGTCGTCGTCGTCGTCGTCGCGATAAACGGGGGACGTGAGATATTTTTTCGAGGACGCGAGTTAAAAGAGGACAGCTGGAGGTGTCCGCCAGCGGGTTTCCCCCTTCCTCCCTAGCCTTGCTTCCTCTTTCTCGCCTCTTCCAGCGGAGCACTCTGCACCCAGTCGGGCCGTCGATTCGATTTTACGGTCGCGCGTCTAGTTTCTGTCGACCCTGCTCGCTCGCTCGCTTGCTCCTCCTCCTCCTTCTTCTTCCACTGCCCGAGTTGGTGCCTGGAGCAGCTCCACTTCCTCAACTCGGAAGCTCCGATGACGCCGGCACCTCCAGCGGAAGTGTCACGTCGAGGTGTTTCCGATACGGCGAAAGTGAGACTGGGGCTAGATTTGCCAAATTGAATGTGCATGTCGTCGTATTTTTATGCAAGTGCAAGTAGTTATAGAATGTATGCTGCTGCTGCTGTAGGAAGAGGGAAAGATAGCCGGTGTGCACGGTCTATTTTACAATAAGTCAAGCTCGATTTTTAAAATGGTATTGTAATTTTCAAAAAGCCAATTTTGAGAGACCTAGGTAATAGTGCAATTAATCGACAAGTCTTGGCTATTCCAATTAATATTGACAATTTCCGCACAAAAATGTACTTGGTAAATGAAATAAATCTCGTTTTATATAATTGTAAAAGAAATGAAAGAGAAAAAGTAGGAAGCCGGGAAAAATGAGGGGGTGAAAATGGAGTCGTCGAGGAGAGGACGTGGGGCGTTGAAATATCGAGTAACCAAGTGTGTAGGGGGTGGAGAAGGAGGTGAGACGAGGAGTCAAAGTGTATATGGAGACTTGCGACGTTAACTCTCTCGAGCTACTACGGTAGAGAAGGAAGAAGAGGGGAAGGGGGGGGGGTGACATAGGGGGCGGGCAGATAATATCGAAATAATTTTTCATTTTCTCTCCTGACGTATATCCGGTGCAGCTGTGGTCTCGGCAAAACTACCGGCGTCACGTATCCGCCACGAGCTGCTGCCGAATTCGCCAGGAGTAGTCTACAGTAGCAGCAGCAGCGGCAGCAGTGAACTCCCTCTCTTCGCGTGAAAAAGATTCCGGTCCTCCTTTTTCTCTCCCCCAGCCAGTCAGCCAAGCGTACCTACCCCACTTATAGCTATACCTAGCCTGCAGAGCTCACTTTTTGCTCGCATGTTTATGTACCAGCTGTTTCGCGACGCGAACGTCGCGCCAGATCGGCTCTTGCGCGAGCGAACGTGCGCCGATAAATCAAACTTTTTCTCCAATAAACTCGCTCGCGCGCTCAGCTTGGTTGGTCCTGCGCCGTTGCGCGCCTGGCACGATCTCTGCGCTCGATCTCGCACTACTCCGGGACTCGAGAGCATTGCAATATAATACGATGACGTGGCCAAGGGAGTAGGCCACCTGCGAAACGAGCGCTGACGAAGTAGTAAGAGGCTGGCTATGGTCAGACTACGACACGTCTCTATTTCCGGACGATTCTTCTCGCCCAGCGGCCCAAGCTCTTAGATGCCTTAATGGCGTCCGCAGTCCAGTCTCTATTTACCATTTCTCCTGCTGCTGCTGCTGCTGAAAGAAAATAAGAGAGAAAAATAAAGTAGTTTTTCTTTTCTTCTTTTCTTTTTTCTTTTCCTCCAACATTTTCCGCACCACAAAGGCCACCATCTCTCATAGCAATTTTCAATGGTCTTTTATTCAGCCACCTACTCATCTTTCCCGCGCACTTTTCTCGGACCATATTTCTTAAAATCACATTTTGTTTCCTTTTTGCCGTTCTAACTCTAGAATCTCGCAGCAGCAGCAGCAGCAGCAGTAGCAGCAATCTTATTAATAATGTCTCTTCTCTGTCTTGCGCTATTACCAAATATTTTTGTTCCGCTCGTCAATATTTTACGTGTTTTCTACAGCTGCAGGCTATATATTTTTTTTCCTCAACTTTTCTTTGAGACAAGCCCTCCCTTTCTTAGTTTTTCTTTTTCAACAATCTAAACTCATTTTCAAGTTTCCAGCAAAGGCTACGCGACTTGTGTAAAGGGTAAAACTCGGATTTATGAGAAATCCTACCTACAGCTACCTACGGAAGTTACATCTCCCTTTTTATCTCCGTCTCGTTTTCCCAACTCTTAACCAGCTCGTTTTAGTCTCTCTGCCTTAAAAAGCTCAATATCGAGTCAACTCTCGCACTACACTCGGATTATCCTTTCATTAATCTACAATCTAGGATACAAGCTACGTAGACTCGTAAAAAATATATTGGTCACTTTTTCCTTCAAACACAAGCTATTATTTTCTTACCTAATATTAAATCTATTTCAAGAATTTTTATTGCTTTTATCTCATTCTTAGTAAACAGAAAATAGTCGCTGTATTTTTTTAAAGCTTATATTGTTTAGCTATAATTTTGAATTTTACAAAAATATAATATATAAGAGCGTTATGCGTAGTTGAAATAAAATAAATTTTAATTTAATAATATTTGAATTTCATACGAACATTTAAAATTGAACACTTGTTACTGTTTTATAAACAAATTTAGGCAGTAAAAATAAATTTTATTAAATAACTTTGAATTATTATATTTCTACACAATCTCCGAAAAAATTGTTCAAATTAAAAAAAGAAAAATCTATGAATCATGTATATATATCATTGCGTTTTAATCAAATGTTTCATTATGACAAACATTCGGAAAATCTAATTAATTAATACATGTATATTTAATTTTTTAATAAAATTAATTGATATCTCTCTGATTGATAATTATGGCAAATAAAATTAAATTGAAACAATCAAACGGAGAAAAAGCAATAACTCTTGAAATGCGCTCCTAGCTTGTTAGACCGAGCGAGATTTACGCAAGAGCATCTAATACGTCTTGTCGCGTATTTTCTTGGTGCTGCTCCGTTATCTGTCCATCCTAGCTTGCAGGATACTGCGAAGGAGAGACAGAGAGCTGGGTTGAGGCGACTTTTGCCCGTCGCAAGACACAACGCGACGAGTAAGCGCGTGCACACCGAGCTTCGGCGGGATATCTCTCGGCTTTGTCGGGAAGAATTGCACCCCAGTGGCAAGGTTAAATCCAGCGGCACCCGCATTATCATTCTCTCACGGTGCACAGGCTGTCCAAGTTAGCGTCTCGGAGAAATCGACACAATCGACACTGCCCCGGCGCCGCTAATCGCGAGAGAAACCAGCTCCGCCGCCCGCACCTTGGCTAATCTGGCTTGAATCGTCCTGTCCCGCGACTACTCCGAGCAAGGAGTCGCGTCTAATGTCCTGTGCTATTTTTTCCCTTTGCCTCTTCGAGTGAGGCTGATTTTGACTTCAAAAAGCTCGCGGCTATCCTCGTTCCTGCTGAATTCAGAAGCTTTTAATTTCCGGGTATCAATTTCGTAAGGACTACCGCTGCTGCTGCTACTACTACTACTACTACTACTACTACTACTACTTCCGTCCACAATTTCTTCTTCTTTTTCCGCTTCATAATCGGGCTCGAGATGTATAAGACGAGAAGATTTACAGTTTGTGCGTTTTTCTTTCTGCCTCTCGTTCCTTTGCGGTGAAAATTTTCTTCTTCTTTTCTTTTTCTTTTACTTTTTTTTTTTTACTTTTTGCTTTTTGTTCTCTCGACTTCTTGAGAAGTCTTTGATCACTGATTTTTCACGAGTCGAGCTTTTTTTTTAGTCCAACTTTTTTTTTGATCCACAAGAATCTTTGGGAAGATTAATTTTTGTTTGAATTGAGGTTGTTTACAGGGTACGTAAAAAAATTGAAAAAAAAAGTAGCGAATAAAGATGGTTGTTAATTCTAGGAGACAGACGGGAGTGGCAAGGTTTATGATGATGATGATGATGATGATTATAGTGATGCATAATTATCCGAGACAAAAGATCTATCTAGCTTAGAGGGTAGTGCAATTCATAGATTATTCATTCCTCACTAGATTAAAGATCGGAAATCGATAATAGAGAGTGTACAAGGGAAAGGAAGAGAGGCGGTGGGAAGGAGCGCGAGAGAATAGGATGGAGATACTTCCGTAAGGACCTCTCCGAGTGCTCTCTCCCACCGTTGCGCTCTAATTGTGCACGCTCTCTCCTTGCGAACTGTTCGCTTAATTAAATCGCTCTATTAAGCCGTCTGGTTGGACTTTCTCCTCCTGACCCCTCTCTATCTCTTCCTTCCGACCTTTTTTCCTCCTCCCTACCCTCTCCTACCACATTATTCTTTTTTTCCTTTTTTTTTATCTCTTGTGACATTTTTCCCAATAACTACCTATTTTTGCGTTTTTCTTATACCTTCAGTCTCTTTCTCCATCTTCTTTTTTTTCTTCTTGGTTTGTTTGTCGTGATCTTTTTCTTTTTTTTATTTCTTTCATAATTTTTTCGCTCACCAGTGCAACTTTAATCTGATACTTATGCTCAATTAAATCTTGTATTCCCAATTTATGAATTCCTTACAATTAACCGACGTTTGCAACATTTCTTTGATCACTATCGTTATGAATAATCTGTTTATAAAATTTCTCGTGACTATTGGCATTTAACGAAAAGAAAAAAAATTGAACAATTAATCTAAATTATTTTGGATATTTAAAGCAATAATTTAATTGCCGAAAATTAAATTAATAATTATATTATTGAGTGTAAGGTAGTATTAGTTTTGTTATTATAAATGAATTAACTCGGGAAAATTTGTTTCGGCGAGTCAGTATTTCCAATGAAAAGGTCAAACAAACAAGAAGGTTAATTACTCGACATTTTAAGCAAACACAATTAAGGCTCTTGCTATCAATTGATAAATTCTTTAGACTTTAGCAGCGGCGGTGTCGGTGGTCGATAATGGTTAGGCCAGTCGGAAATTTGTATCAACACTCGAATTTTTCGAAAACATCCTACTTTTTAGGACTTTACACTCTGCGTTAATTATCGACGTTTAACTACGCCTCCGCTGAAGGTGTAAGGGAGAAAGCGAGATGGATAAACTCGATCAACGAGCAGTGGAGGCTCGTGGAAAGCTCGGGGCAGGTGCGATGCTCGAGCTGCTCAAGTTTTTCCAAGGAGGAGTCGGAGTGGAAGAAGAAGAAGAAGAAGCAGTGAACTATAAAGGTAGGGGGTGAGGGGATGAGGGTCAGCAGGCAGGAGAGAGAAGAAGGAGGAAGAAATGCCGGGCTTGCGAAGTCGCTCCAGGAATTCAGAAAATCCGCGCGGGAACCGCACACCCCGAAGGGGGAGGGGGGGGGGAGACTCGGGGCTGATCGAAAACTTGATGAACTATGATCGCCGGTATAAGCCCGCCCCGACCGAGATAGATTAAAGTCTTTCACCTTTCAGCTTCATTCTTGCCGCGTGCCCAGTTTCTGCTGCAAAAAATCCAGCATGTAGCTCTACACTCCACGAGCGGTCCACAGCTTCTACTGATAGCCCCTTTCCTCTCCTCCTATCATCGTCTTCTCTCTCTCTCTCTCTCTCTCTCTCTCTCTCTCTCTCTCTCTCTCTCTCTGGTGTATTATATGGCCGATTAAAGTTGCGAAAGACACGTTCCCTCGGCCAATATTCAGCCGGTGTACTCGAATAAACCGCCCCAAGCGCAAGAAGTAACTCCCCTCCCCCCTCCACACAGTTCAAGTCCAAAACTTTCTTATTTATTATTTCATTCTCAGTAGGTGCCGTTGCTGCTGCTGCTGCGACGATCATTTCTATTCGTTTTCTTCAAGGATATAGAATGCCTTGCCTTCTCGAAAAATCAAACTCTCATCCTCCTCCTTAATTCCCTCTCCTACTATACTGTAACTGCGCGTTGGTATACTTTCGTTATCCCGGCACGTGGTTTGCTTTTCTTCAAAGTCTCAGAGAAGTCGCGGAAAAAGTCGCTGCCATGGATGCCTAAACTTTTTGGCCTTTGTTATGAGAGATACCGAGGAGAAAACGACGAGACAAAGCTGAGAATAAAGAAAAGGAGGAGGAGGTGGAGGAGGCTACAAACGATTTTATGATAACGAAAACAAAGGCAAAACGAAATGCAGCCTCGCGGCGTATCGGCTTTCTCGAAGCGCCAGGATGGAGCTGTGTATTTTTTCATATTTTTATTTCTCATTTGATCATAATGAAATCTGGACAAAAGGCAGATAGATAGTGCAGAGAGAGAAAGGGAGCCCGGTGGCGAAAGTCGATTCAGCAGATGTAAAGGAAGCGAGAGAGCTTGTGACGTGACGAAATTCAATCCGCCACGCTTCGCTTCGGTCCTGGAGAATTAAGAACACGACCCGCCCGCCCCCTGACCTTTCCGACTTTTTCGTACTTTCAAAACGAAGTTTCGTTCGAGGGAAAACAGGTCGATAAAACTACTGGCTCGGTGGTTACTCGCTTGACGATTTACCAGTACCTATACTGATGCTACTACTGGTGCTGCTTATCCTTCTCCTCCACCTTTACCTCTTCCTCTTTCTTGAGCTTGCCGTTCCGTAAGTTTTCGGCCGACTTATGCTATATGTATCGAGCTTTCTCGTACGCGCCATTATTTATTCATGGATCTGATGATCAGGGCTATATTTTATGCACGTCCGTCTATTTCTTTTCAATGCAATTATATTTATATGTTTTGAAGAGCAGCATTGTGTTGGTGTTTTTATAATGTACTATTTACATTATTATTATTACTATCATAGGTAAAAATGTCAACTGGCTGGCGTTAACTGTCGGCAGAATTTTTACGATAACCAGAAGCTCTTTTAGCAAAATTTTCTGGCTAGCCAGCTGAATTCTTTGTCTGGCGAGAACACAATAACCAATAATTTATTAATTCGACAATGATTAAAATATGTGTCGCTGATGTGTACGTGCGTGTTTACATTATTATGCATTTTATGTATTTAATTTAATATATATGTATTTTAGGAGTAATTAATTTTGTCAATTATAGCCGAGTTGCTTTCTGTTTTCAAATATTTTACGCTTATTCATAAATATCCAACATTTATGTATTCACTATTTAAAAAAATAACCTTGAAACTATACAAACAGTACAATTAGGATGATGATCGTTATAGCAATAATGATTAATTCAAAATCCAGATTAACGCCTGCGCTTCACTTGCTCTTTTTTGCCAACTTTTGTTTTTATCGTCATCAAATAATAAACAACTAATTTACTGCCCATAAAATTTCAGAGGTGATTTTAATTTAATTTTAATTAATCAAATCATCTACACATATACTGGCCGACACACACACACACACACTGGATTTTTTATTGCTGTTTTTGCAATTAATTTAAACTCATCATTCATTATTATACTTATAATACAAAAATTTAATTAAACATGCTTTCACGAGCTGAACGTATAAAAGTTATTCAATTATAAATTTTGCTGCATGTTTATAATGATAAAATTCCTTTGAGAAAAAAAAAAAAATTAAACCTTTTTTTCTGTTTTGTAATTTTGAAGAAATTCTCTAGTCCATCGAGCCAAGTCTCGAGTATAAGAAAAGCGCGGGTAAAGGGAGATTTTCGAAATTTCAAAGAAAGATTATCGGATGCAGGATATCGGCGTACAGAGAAAAGTTAAGTTTCTTGCTTCAGTCTTCTTTATCTAAGAGGTGTACTATAAAAACGAAAGGAAAGTTTTAGGACTCCTCGACGTTTACGAAGCTGGAGGAGGTGGAGGAGGTGGAAAGGGGGGGGGGGAGTGGGTCCATCTGCGTCGTCCGCGCGAGGCTTAGCCGAACAAGCGGAAGCAAACAGAAAGGCAGGAGCGCTGGTAAGTAGCGAGAGAGGAAGTGGAAGAAAAAGAAGAGAATCAAGTCGTCGAAGGACGACAGACGACAGGGCGTAGAGAAAATTTTGATCTTTTCAGCCGATCTGCGCAGAGAAGCTTAATCCCGGTTGGAGGGGATGCAGTCATGTTTTTACAACGCAACAAGCGTGCAGCTACACAAAATCGGGATTGGCTGGAAAAGGAATGGGAAGAGGAGGAGGAGGAGGAGGAGGAGGAGGTACAAGAAGTTTTTACCCCGTAGGTACATATACGAGAATGGTAGTCACGTCGACATCCACTTCTCTCTCGACTACCTATTCCTCTGGATTTCTCGTCTTACGTATACGCAAAGTATGCTCGGCTATCCTCTGGCTGAGGCTGCGCTAAGCCCGGCAGGTCGTCTATGCACCTACTACTCTACTGCTGCGTAGTATACTGTTTTATCCACGTTTTCTCCTTGTCGTCATCTATACTTATTAAAATAGTTATATTTAATATATGTACTTCAAAATTCATATAAAGTTTAATTTGAGATTTTATAAAATAAGAAAAATTGCTTTAAATGCAGTTTATCTCAAAATCGGAAGATTATTTCACAAGTGACCTTGTAGTTTTATTTAAGATCAGAAAATGTATGCTTATCTACCTACCTATCTAAAATTATAAAACTGCTTGGTTTTGATAATTTAATTGGTCTCTCATCATCTGTAGTGCACACAATAAGCCATAAACTTACAGAGTGTTGTCATCGATATGTTGACGTATGCGAGCTCACTTCCAAATGCAGAAAAACAAGGCTAACGCATTTACAAGTGGATAAACAAAAAAAAAACAAAAAAGAAAATCAATGTCAAGCACGGAAGCTCTCGCACGGGGCTTGCTCTGGAAGGCTTATAGACTGCACCTATAGGCCGGGAACGGGTGTTTCGTGCTTTCCTCGCTATCTTCGACACGCTTATTGTTGCTGCGAATTACACGCAAGCCACTCAATCATCTCGGACTGCCGGCCGGGAAGGCGTTGGGGAGAGAAAAGAGGACAGGTCCGCAAAGAGGGGATGGAGGAGACTTATGGAGGGGGTTGGTAGAAAGCGAGTAAAGGGTAGGTTGGTTGGTAGCGCAACGGGAACTAATTTGTCGAGCGCGACGTCGCGGTAAATTGTCGCCAGCGCTAGCAACAGCAGTAGCAGCCGCAGCAGCAGCAGCGTCGGCTTCCTGTGCCTTAGCCCCGTCGTCGTCGTCGTCGTCGTCGGAGAGAGAGAGAGAGAGAGCTAGCTCGGCTCGGCTTGGCCAACAGCAGCAGACTCGATAGCGTGCAAGCCCCAGCGGCCGCCGCTCCACTTCGCCGAACTGCCGACAACTAGCTTGCATAAGCAAATTCGGTCTTACATGGGTTTCGTTACTTTTGTTGCGGCTTAATTAATTGCATGCGCCTGTTATTCGAGAAGCTCCCCCCCCCCTCCTCCCTTCCACCCTTCCCAGTCCTCCTCTCTTCCATTTTCCTTCCTTTCATCCTATCCCTCCCGCCCTACTCCGCGGGACGTTAACGCAGATGCCACTTGCTTGTGTTATCGAAGTTCCATGGTAACTCCTTGCCTCCTACTCCTGAATATATTGCATTATTGCATTAGTGGATTATTGCGTTACTATACGTTAGCTTAAGAATGATTTTTTTTTTACTTTTTTACTTTTTTCTACTTGTAATTTTGTATGTACATTTTTTTTCTTAAATCAAAGTTTTTCAAATTTATCTCATTTTATATTTTATTAAACGTATCAAACGTAGCTTACTCTTAATAACGATTCAAAATGCAAATAATTTTATCTCGTTATGCTCCAATAAGTGCATTTTAATTAGAAGAAAAAAAAGGAGTTAAAAAAATATTGAATTTCAATAGGTTGGTAAAATAGGTGAAAAAGGAAGGAAAAGAAGGGGGGGGGGGTCGCAGAGGAGGGTCGAGGAACAAAGCGCGTCGATGAACCGAACTGACGCGCGGGCAATCTAAAATAAATCTCATGTAAAAAGCGCGGTTGTTCTTTCGCTCGTTTTGGGGGGATGATCCATCTGCCAGGTTGTAAGAACTGTCCCGTCGGCCTGGCTGCAGCAAGAACGAGTAGCGGAACAAGAAAAGTGCCTCGACGCGGCGATCGAACGATTAATGATTGCTTGATGGCTTTCTCTCTCTCTCTCTCTCTCTCTCTCTCTCTCTCTCTCTCTCTCTTTTTCTCACTCCCGCGCGATGACGGAAAAAGCCCCCCAGCCAGCAGCAGCAGCCGCAGGACAGTGTAAACGTGTAGAGAGGTGGTCGTTGAAAGAGGGGGAGGAGAGGGGAAGGGGCAGAGGCACGTCGATGATACAGGGGACGGCATTGTACAGCGGACGCCGAGGCCCCGAGCTTCAATTAGCACTCATCAAACCGAAGTGTCAGGTACATAACATGCGCGTCATGCCACGCGTACCTATAACCAGCTTCCTCTCTCTCTCTCTCCCTCTTTCTCCCCCTCTCGGTCAATGATCGGGGCTGCTGCGCCCATTCAATTTCCACTATTAATACGTCGCATTGCTCACGTATGCCGCGTAGCCTCGCCTCATACATAGGTATAATAGTTGCAGAAGGCAAGCAGCCTTCTACGAGCTTGCATTCACCAACTTGTCCCTCTGAGAAAATTATTTCTCATTCATACGGCTGCTTGGTATTTTTATTACTCCATCAAGTCGATTATTTATTATTATTATAAATATCTATTTCGGTTAAAAAATAATTTCCTTGAATTTTCATTTGCACATATCCGATATTGCGACAATTATTACAGCTAATGTTTTGTGTCCTTTAATCATATTCTACTCTAGGCTCCAGCCGTGAAGATATTATGACACATTGCTATTTTACATACAACTAGTCAAGCTCCATTATGTACGATGTTTATGCAGGTCTACACAAGTTGTATTGTATTTTTTCAGCCAATCACATCACGAATAGATTGGTGACATATCAAAACTTGATCATTGGAATGTAGGATGTTTATTAATTGATAATCAAAATTAATCATTATTATCATCATGATCATTGCACAATTTATAAATAACATGTCACGAAGCTAATATTGATTATTAGTTATTATTATTATTATTATTATTATTATTATTATTATTATTTATTATTATTATTATTATTATTATTATTATTATTATTATTATTATTATTATTATTATTATTATTATTATTATTATTATTATTATTTATTATTTATTATTATTATTATGTATTATTATTTTGGATTCACTACGTGTAATCGTATTAACAGTGCTAAACTTTCAAAACTTTTGTTCGGAAAATTTTCATAATTTTAGACGTTAACAAATTGTATGTCCCAGCTAAATTGTATTCGCGTTAATTATTTACGCGATAATAATAATTAAGTCTTGTCGATTTATTACCATCGTCGCCGTTTAAATAAACTCTAAAAAAGCAATCATAAAAAAAGAGAAATACAATCCGTTTTCAAATTTCTTTTGGATGCCTTGAAGACATATATTATAAAAGAGCTCGGTGACCAAACTTAAAGACTCTTTTTACAATATATAAAAGATGGTATAAAGCTAAATGAACGATCTCATCGTATAATGAATCCCGTCAAGTTTTAACATCACGCTCTCCTTTCCCTTCCACCCTCTCATTCGGCAAATAAGTACTTAATTACAAAGCAACTTTCCCAAGGAGCAATAGAAAAAAGTGAGAACGGGGGAGAGAGATGGAAAAAAGAAATGGAACAAGTTGGATAATAAAAGGAAATAGGAAGGTGTTGGATATTGGGCAGCAAGCTAGAGAGCGAGAGAGAGAGAGAGAGAGAGAGAGAGAGAAGACAAGCGACAGTTTGAAAACTAGCGATAACAGAGCGCCACAAGTACGCGCAATAAGTAGCAGGAGAAGCGAGGAGGACAGTAGTATATAGTGTGGGTATAGTTGAGCTGCTCTGCTTGAGTCTCTCATCCGCTGGGCCGGGAGCTGGAGCTTGTTTAAGCGTTGCTACACGTGCGCGAGCGACCGCTCCGCGCATGTTATACACGCCAAGTGTGTACGGCACACTCGAGCAAATCGTCGTCGTCGTGTTGGACAGCAGAGCAAAAAAGTCGAAGTGGAGATGAGGAAGGGACAGTTGAGAGAATGAGAGGCTCACGTACGAAAGAGCAACTGCACACAACCCTGATGCTCTCATTCTCTCTGTTAGCAGAGTAGCGCTGCATATAGGTATATAGCTGTTTAGCAAGAGTGAATTGGTTGACTGCCAAGATTGGCTTGTACTTCTCTCTCTCTCTCTCTCTCTCTCTCTCTCTCTCTCTCTTTCGCTTGCTTCTCGCGCTTTTAGCAGCACTAGCGGTTGCGCTTCTGCGCCTATACTTCTCTACTTGTTCCTTCACTTTTAAAAATATTCGTAAATCTATTGTAGGGCCTAAGACTGGGATTAGGGGCTGGCGAGACCAGTGTAGAACACACAGTTCGAGATGATCCAAGAGCCGTCGGCAATGCTCTCCCCAGAACAACCATAGTCGCACCCACAGCTCTTTACGTGACGAACATGGACGATTTCTGGTCCACTCTATCTGCGCTATTATATATATGGATGCTGCTGCTGCTACTTCAACTGCTTTTTCACATTTCTCTCTTTTTTTTCTCCACATTAACAGTTTTCCACTGTTCTCGTTCCCTCTTTCAGTCTTCTCTTTTCAGAAATTTTAACGAAAAAGTTTTTTCCTCGGGCACGTGCTTCACGGCTTGTTCCCTCCCATCTTTTTCCCTATATCTGACTCTTTTCTACCCCGCTTGATTAAAATACTAATAATAATCCAGAAAAAAAAGAAGAAAAAGAAGAAAAAAAGAAAATAAATTCCATTTGTTCAATTTCTCGAGTCCTTGATAAAATATTTTTTAGTTAAAGGAAAAATATAATATAATAATTCTATATAAGTATGAGAATTGTGATCAATCGCTGATGAAAAAGTCGCAGCCGTTCCATATCAAAATGTCGCATTGTCATTGACGGGGGGGCATCGAGAGCAGCTAGCAGGCACATCCAGAGGATGCAGGGTGGAATTGTTGATGTAGCAGCATATACCACACGTAAAAGCTCATCAGTAGCTCTAGATTAGGATTCCAGCGGGTGTCAAGCATCGCAGCCAATCTTATCGCAAGGTGGCTGCTCCGTCTTGCCTTCACAACTTTTCGCGGATCATTCACGAATGTGCTATTACTCAAGCTCCGCGACGACATCGACGATATTATTACGACGAGGTGCGCCTGATGTAGCGCACTCCTACCCGGCAATTTCACGTCAGCAATGACGAAGGCTCGCCTGACTGGTGTGTCGTCAGTGTCGTCAGTGCCATACTCGTTGGCGAAGGGGAATTGGCTCTGCCTATGAAAGTCTTGATGAGGTCGTCGCTAATGAGGATCGTCCTGGCGGCCGTCGGCAATGACGATCCGCGTGGCAAACGTCGAAAATGAACAGCTCGAGGGAGAGAGAGAGTGAGAAAGTGAGACGACCGAAAGGAGACCATCAGCTATAATCTCTTCCCCTTCCTCTCAAAAAGTCGGGGGTGTGCTGCTACAGTGCATAAATATAGTACCCGCAGCTCTAAGCCAGCTGAATAATAGCGGCTGTGATTAGTCGCGAGCTTTCCGGCTATGCGGAAAAATATTTCATTCACTAGGGAAGCCGGCCTCTTGCTTATTCTACCTCCATCCTCCTCCTCCCTCCCCCTGCCCCGCTTCCTCGTTCTTTACTTGTTCCGTCGAGGTGGATTGAATGCTCGGAGGCACGCCACGACATTCGGTGATTTTGCATGAAAACGAGCGCGTCTAATGCGCATGCGACTCATCCTATACTCCTCCCCTCCTCTCGACTCCCTTCAATAATCCTCCACTTCCACTCTTCTCCCTGTGTTTGTTTTCCGACACCTTACTCCTTTTTTTAGCCTCTAATCGGACCACACACATTACCTGGCTGCAGACGGAGTAGCGCACACCAGCCTTCCGGGTCTTTTATTCTTCTTTTTTCTTCCGTGCACAGCCACACACACCCATACACCAGATGAAATTTTGGAGGACTATTTTTCTAGGACGAAATATTTTATATAAAGAAAGCATGTCGTTCCGGTTACCGCAGTGCCCCGGGCCATTCGAATCCGAGTAATAACTTTCTTCGGATGATTTGTCACGTTAATAAAAGCGCGACAAAAAATGGAAAGAGAAAGAGAGGAAGAGCATAATAAGAAAAAGTAATCCTGCAAAACTGCATACATACATACATACATACATACATACATATTGCAGGCTGTGTAGGTCTGCGTATATGCGTGCCAGGGTTTCTTGCTCAACTTTCTTTTCTATATACTGTATGTGGCTGCTTGCAAGTGCTTGGCGATCCAGATGTAACCTGGAATCCCAGGCTGGACTGCAGTGGAAAGCAAGAAAAACTACGACGACGACGACGACGACGACAAAGAAGACGCCAAGGAAAGATTTCACGTCGTTATACTCCTTTCTCTGGATTCTTTCTTTTATTCTTCTTATTCCACAGCGCGCTAGCTTCCCAAGAGCGAGCGAGCCTCTTATAACGTTTGCGGTGCGACCGCACAGAAGCTCTTCTCAGCCCGGAGGAAAGAGGAAGCACAGCGACATCAGGCAGTGAATCGAAGCCGCTGTCGACAACTAAATTATTATTATCATTATTATTATCATCATCATCATCACCTTTGCCATTTGCTCATCTTCCTCCTTCTCCCCCTTTGCCCCATCTCCTTACGACGACGTCGACTAACTGGATTCATTAAGTCCCCGGAGGCCAGCTCTCAGCCGACGACGACTATGACGACGACAACTGCATTCCGAGACCGACGCCCTGGCATTTTACTACTTCGCGCGCGCTTCTCTCAATCGACTAATAAGCTCGTCGTAATCCCCTTCATCCACCTCCCTCCTTCTCACTCTCTTTCCCGTAACTTCTGTGATTGCGCGCGAGTTGGGGAAAAAAAGGAAGAAGCGCCGACTGCTGCTGCTGCTGCTGCTGCTTCCGCTTATCAAAATTGATTTCGCCGAGAGTTAATAACCGTTTGGTAATTATTCATAAAGGAACACTGCAGCGTCTTAATAGCTGCGATTTGACAAGTTTCAACATTAGACTAACTACGTCAATTTGCAAATATCGCTCACACACGCACACGTGTTACACACACACGCATCCCAGCAGCTGCTTCTGCTCTTGCTACATGTTAAAATATAATTTTGCGCCAACTTCATTTAGCTTAATAAACAATAATCGAAGCAGCAAGATTTACTTGTTGTTAAATATAACTTTATATCAAGAGAATTTCTTAACAATTTTAATTAATTTACAATTTTTTCAATTTCTATATAAATATATACATGGGACCTATGTGCTTAATAAGTTAATGAACATTTTTATTTCGTTAAAACGAGTGAGTCGCATTTTTTATCATTGCACAAGCGGCTTATGAACACAAAAAAAGACCGAGGCATTAGCAAAATGTGCATTTACGGCTTTGCAAAAGACTTGATTCATGAATGTCAGGTGACTTTCTTTTTTTATCTTTTTCATTTTTTCTTTTTTTTTTTTTCTTTATTAATAGCTTTCTGGTGGTAAGCTGAGTAGAAAGTCACATGCTAAAAAGCATAGCTGACAAGGAAGACTTGTGAAAAGCGTAACGCAGTTGCTACACGTGAAAAATATTCTCGGTTCGATAACGAGTTTATATACACTATAGAGAGAGAGAGAGAG
>JAPYZE010000665.1:0-48985 GCA_030522805.1 Leptomastidea abnormis
TATATATATATATATATATATATATATATATATAACACTGCTGTATATGCGCTTACATTACGCCATCCGATCCGCCGTTACCGGAGTCCTGCGACTTGGAGAATCGCGGTAGAAAAGAGAGAAGCATATAGAGGAGAGTGAAGGAGGAGGAGGAGGAAAGGGTTGTACAGTGTAATGGCCCGCCATCGTCGTCGTCGTCGTCGCAGCCACGTACTACTACTGCTGCCCGGGAATTATCTCGAGCACGCGGTATATAGTAGTGATGGTGGTGGTGGAGGAGAGTTGGCTATAGCTATGGGTCTGCTTTTAACAAGCACACGCGTCTATTATTCCGCGGATATGGTGTGTGCCGGACAATACCTTTTCTTTCCTTTTCTATCGTACCGCCATAGTGCAGACTCATAGATATATATACACACACTAACGCACGTGCGCATGCGGAAATTCTCTGACTCTTCGACTATTATATATACGAAGAGATAAGTATGTGTGTGTGCAATGTGACTCTCTTAGATTCACGTTTGAACGTCGTTAAAGAGAACAGTCTCTTGCTTTGCGCCTCTCTTTCTTGATAATATCCGGTATAGAGAGAAGAGAGAGAAAATCTGTCGTGTGGCTTTTTTTTAGGATTATTTCAGAGAATATCGAGTGGACTTTGATATATGTATATATAGGTATATATGTATTTAGCTATTAAACGAGTTATCGTTTGTGATAAAAGTGAGTGAATTATAAAGGCACGATTTTGAAGGTGGGTTTTAGCAGAGATATATACAGAGTAAAGAAAATTTAATCGTTAAAGAAGAATTGTCTCTATAAAGTATATATTTTAATTTCATTGTCATTCTTTTATTTCATAATTTTATATTAAATGTTAGCAATTGCAATTAAATATATATATAGATCTGACAGCTAAATACGTACTCGTAAAAAAAAAGAAAGAAAAAATAATCTTTATACGCTCTCGTCAGTACATCCGTTAGCTTCTGCAATCACTATAGTATATTCACATGTATTATAAAGCACAAAAGCAAACATGTAAATCCCAAGTAGTATAATCGTGGAGCTTTTGAAGTTTCTCTCTCTTTTTATTTTTCTCTTTCTTCCTCTAGCATATCGCACGATGGACTCGCGTGAATTTCAATGCACGTATGCACACGCACAGTCACATGCTCGCAAAGTTGACGGTGAAATGCAGACAAGAGGGAAGTAGAAAATAGGATGATGGTAAAGGAGAATGAGAGGAGTAGTGTAAGAGAAGAGAGAAGGGTAAAAAGACAGAGCAGAGTAGAGAAAAAGAAAGAGAGATGCGTAAGTACTTGTGGACGAAAACAGACAAAGAGAGACAAAGCTTATGTAGCAGAGAGATGGTCAAGCTTGGTGCACACATGAAGAGTGTATTTATATATAGAAATTGAAAGACAGAGAGGAATGAAAGAGAGAATTGGCCAAAGCGGATTTATGCATGTATACGCGAGAGAAGAGAGAGAGAGAGAGAGAGAGAGAGAGAGAGAGAGAGAGAGAGAGAGAGAGTGAATATAAACGGGGCCTCTGGTCTCTCTCACTCTGGGTTTGTTAACGCAAAGTGAGGGAAAGAGAGAGAGAGAGAAAGGGACGAAGATATCGAAATATGTTTTCATTCACGGCTAATGAGGGGATCTTTCATTGACTTTGTATGGGGATCCGGATTTACTCGTGTTGAGCTCTTCTCTCTGTTGTAGAATATACCGAAGAGAGATATATAATGGCAGGCGAAAAAAAAAGAGAGAGTAACAGAGACTCAAAAGCTTGGATTATTATTTCCTTTTTTTTTTGCAAGGACACTTTTGATCTCTGTTTCTCATCACCATATAAATCGCATGTGTTTTAATTAAGACGAGATATGAAATTTTCATTTTTTTTTTGTCAATTGATCTTGTTTTTTGATATTTTTTTGATAATAAGAGTCTTTTGGTATTTATGAGATTATGATTTTTTTTTACTTTTTAAGTTGAATTGCATAAAGTAAGATTAATTACATTTTTTTCGTTCTTCCTTTTTTGAACGTATTAATTTTGAAATTCTCTTTAATTAATCTACGTAAAAAAAAGGACACTGAAATATTTATTTACTTTTGTAATCTATTTTTCTTCACTGAAATCTTTAAAATAATCACGTAGAATAAAATTTATGATCCTAGTTTACTTGATTAAGTTGACTAGACTACTTCTTTATATACATACAACACTCCAATATAACAATATACATTCATCTAATTTCATCAGTAAATAATCATAATAACATAACGTTGAAATGAAAATAAGAATCATTAAAATAAAATGTCTTAAATATCATTCGAGGTTCTTATATACATTAGAGAGAGAGAGAGAATTTAAAATGAAGGAGAAAAAAGAATTAATTCAGAGCACTCAAATTTAAAGCCGGAGATACGGTCGAACATGAACAAACTACGCGTGAGCGCATAGTGAGTGCAGTGAGCGGCGGGCGTCCGACCCATTAATTCATCATTGTCGAAAACAATTAGGGTCTCCAAGCTTGGAATCTTGTTAACAAGTCACCGACTTATATAAATGGCCACAATTGCATAGCTTTCGTTCATACTTTAGTTTTCAACCTTTTTTTTTTTTATTTTTTGGTCTCACACTAATTAAGTATCCCAAATTTTTATTTTTCGACAATTACAACTGCATTAAAAAAAAAAAACTTAAAACAAAAATAAATCAAATAATTCACTGCTATACATCACAAACCATAAACGCATATTACGTAAAGCCCATATAACAAACTTCAAAAATCAATATTACATGATATCCTAAAAAAAATCACACGGATTATTAATATATAATCACCAACAATAAACCATACACATCGAACTAATCATTAAACAATAACCAAGCAATAATCTGTAAAATTCACCCAACCATCATAACATGAGGGGGTTCCATATAATACATAAACTGTACAATCGCGACTTATCGCCATTAGCCTACGGCGTCCTCTTCTTCTCTCACACAACAACAACAACAACAACAACACATGCCAAAAACGGCACATAGTCATTATTATCCCGCCCCTATCACTTAAGCCAAGCAACAATAAGCAAATTACTCGTCGGCGTACTGTCCTCCCTCTCTCTCTTCTTCTTCTTCATCCTCCAACCTACAGCATGTAATGAATGCCAAGAGGCACGCGTACTCTCAAGCCACAGCCGCCCGCGCATCAATCCCACCAGGTCCGATAATAAGTTTCCGCGTTCCGGCATCTTCTCGCGCCTCCCACGCGTTATATATATATATGTAGTTAAACTGACAGACGACCGGATGAACCGCGTGGTTACACCAGTTTCAGGATCATCGGTAGCGATCGATCTTCCGAAAATCGCCGAGTAGATCGGAAGCTAACGAGGATTAGATCTCTCTGTATAGTAAGAGACCTATACTATACTACCCTCTTTATCTTCTGGGACTTGATTAATCCAGTGATGGTGTACGTGAAAGTCACTCGATTGTTCAAGTGACAAGCTCAGCGAAAGACGTTGTGTTTCATCGAAGTGACGCTGAATCGATTAGGATAACTTGTATAGCTCGTGTCACATTTTTATTATATGGGTAGTTTATACTCGTTCTGAGTTTTTTTTTTTTTTTAATGGGGAGAAAGATGGTACTTACTTTGACGTTGAATATTATTTTTAGCAAGAACGTACCTATACGCAGTAGGAATATTTTTATTGATCGTGAAAAATTAGGTTAATTAGCTCTTGTAAAATCGTACCCCCCTCCTCCTGCTACATAAATTTTAGTCGATAACAGGGTATTACAATTTCTAACGTTAAAAAAGTCGATTTTAATGAAAAATTAATGAAAAATTTATGATTTCACCAAGCTAATTATTTGAAAATATTCCATAAATATACTACTTATATTATAATGGTTACAAAAAAAAAATTAATTACACAAATAACCGTTAAATAGAGATTAAATGTTACACCATTTTTTGCTTCTTATACTTTTATTAAAGCTTCTAAAAATATAACATTACCTCGACATAAAATAAATTTTTTATTCACGATAGATATCACAATCTTGAAAGTTTAAAGACAATTAAATTTTATTTTAAAGTAATTTTATAATGTTTTAGAAATAATGCTTCACTTACATCTTTAGTTAAAAATTAAACATGAAAAAGTTATTTCGATTCATCATTTCTTAAAGTCAATTAATTATAATTACCTAACTAAGTACCAAGGAAATACATTTATCTTGATTTAAAAAGTAATTCAATTGAATTTAATTTGAATGAATACATTTTTAATTATAGAAACAACTGAAACGTTAATAAGTCATTAATAACATATAATTTATTATTTTATAATTGGTTTAGTATATTTTAATTTTTTTCTAAAAAAAAAATTATGTAAAAAAAAATGAATAACTAAATTTATGCATAATAAGTATATAGGTAGTTATAAGCAAACATAACTAACATTAAAATATTTTAAAATTACCAATATTTAATTAATCATTAACTCTTAAGATTATAATTTAATTGATAAAATAAATAAAATTTAAAATCATTCTCATATGGTCACTATACATATAAGCTACAATATATGAACAATTTTCCTTATACATACACAATCATTAAGTCAACGTATAATTAGTCCCATACGACATTGAAGTTCTACGAACTTTGTAAAAGGGAGAGAGGGTAAAGCTTATATGTTAACTACCTCACAAGGTATATGTATATATACAAGCGTGCGTGCGTCACATGGCAATCATAGTCGTTCGTAGACGAGTCAATCGAATGTGCACATATAGAGAAAGAGAGAAAGAAGAGTTACAACACAAGAGAGAAAGAATATACCCATAGCTCTCTTACAATCATTGCTACAGCAACCAACATTTTTTTGTGCTTCTACCTGGTATATCGTTTCCGCGCGCCTCGCTTTTTTTTTAAATTCAACTTGCGCTATCGAGAGAGCGCTACTCGTATACGGTCTTGTCGCTTCTATAGATCAAGCTTCGAAGCAAGTCAGACCAGCCAATCAACTGGTAGAAGAGAGAACCAGTGAGTTCGTGCGAAAAAGTAAGATAGCTATGGGGTGGAATAATAGGGAGAGACACACACATACTACTTTTACGCCCTCTATGGAATTCAGCAATGCGGACGTGGGTGGAAGTGCAATCGAAATATACACGTATACATATACATACATACATACATATACACATAGTCTATTCTCTAGGGCGATTTTCTTTCACCCTTCTAGGGTATACCTCTATTTCTTTATTCTCAATCGCGGAATGCAGTTTTGGTCAAGTCTTCACCAACTACCGTCTTGGCTCGTGGCCATGGCTATTCTATTCTCTGAGTATATACCTCGTGCTTATATATAGACGTAAAGGGTCTTTCCTAATAACCACGACATGCGCATCTTACTGCTGGTATAGAGTAGAGAAGTAGAGAGAGAGTTACTTGTAGGCGAATGCAAAAGGACAATTACAAGGGCTGTTAGTCCAACTGGTTTCTTGATACGGGCTTCCTGAATGTGTATATATATACCTTGAGAGACCAAGGTCTTCTCTCTTTAGTTTCCTCTCTTTCTCTCTCTCTCTCTCTCTCTCTCTCGCTTATGTTGCAAGCTCTCTAGCGCACACGCTGATAATAGAAACAGCAGCAACAACAGCCCCGGGGCATTACAAAGTCGGTGCTTGCTGATTCCTCCACAGAGCACAGTACAGCACAGCTCGTAATACTGCGCTTGTCTCTCTATCTAGCTACTACTACTCTCTTCTTTCTTCTTCTTGACTCTTTCTCTATTTCTGCGTTCGAAGAACCACGAAGACAGCCATCACCTCTGCAATGCTAAATGTATACATACACACACACACACTGGAAAAGCTTCTCTCTTTCTCTCTCTCCAGGCGTCCTTTCCCCCTTTTTTTTTTGCTACCCCTTCTCTTATAACTCTCTATGCGTATGTTCGTATAGTTGAGGAAGTTGACTCTGTGGTACGTTTAAAGCTAGGGGAGGTCTACTGCTTTACTCTAACGTTGTTGTTTTTTTCTTTTTTTTTCGTTTTGACAGCACACAGATGCGTACATTCGTCGTCGTCGTCTTCGTCGTTATCGACATCACAAGCTTTACTCTTCGAGAACGGAATGCGGAGGACTCACTTGGAAACTCGACGAATTATGAAAAATAAAACGCCCTTGCAATCCTTGTATATCTATATACTATAAGTCATATCGTTAAAACTAGAATCAATGATTTACCGTTACATTTACCTTGTAATTAATTAAGATTTTTTCCAACTGTAAAATCTTTTGCGTTTTTTGTTTTTATTGACGGATACATTGACTCTTTCCATTTCTTAATGTCCTATAATTCGTAAATAACGAAGAATTCATTAATTCTTAGAAATGTTGGATTAGTAAGCAACAAAGCCACACGATCAATGCAATTTCTATCTTCAAAATTAATTCCAAGCATTAAAGCGATCAATTTCAACCGATACACGACAGCTACTTCCACATTACAAGTAGTATTACATTTACGCATATCAACCCAAGCACAAAGCTTTAGTATACCTCAACATATACCAAGTCTCTTATCCTTACATCCGGCAGACGGTTTCACGAGACACATCATCATCATTATCATGTAAGTTCACTATTACAGTTCGGAAGTCAAGTACATAGAGGTTGTGAACGACAAACGCGTGTCTGAGGTAGAATAGGGTAGACATAAAGTCGCGAGTTTAATAGTTCCGAGATTGCCGGAACCTATCGAGCTATATATAGGATATAGAACTCCCTCTCGAGAGAGAGAGAGAGATCTCAGGTGACCACAGATAGACGACCTCACATTACAGTTAATGGAACGTCGACTTATGAGGTCACTATACATGCGTCCCCCTTCACATATATCCCTTCCTTTCTCAACCAAACCATTCACTTGCGTTCTTTTACTCTGCTTTTTTACCTTCCTACTTTACTCCTACAAACGTTCTCGTCTCTTAGTATAGTAGCAGCAGCAGTAGCAGTAGTAGTAGTAGTGGCGGTGGCGCTTTGAAAACGGAGAATCAATACTTGTCGCGTCCTTCCGCAAGCCAGAGGAACACGAGAGGAAGAGAGAATTGGATGGTGGTAGGTTGTGGCAGGTGGTGGACGAGGAGGATAGAAGAGAGAGAGAGAGAGAGAGAGAGAGACTGCGGCAGAGAGAGTGAGAGAGAGAGGGTATATAGCCCCTTATTTCACGCTTACCGGGCGACCAAATTGGCGGCTAATTACAAGCGAGTAATTAGTGGAAACGTTAGTTTGCTTTTGTCTGCTAGGCATTCGAGAGCCAATGCAGTCGACTGCGACGACGACCCCTTTCTCTCTCTTCCCCTTTCACACCATCACATTCATCCCTCTACATTGCCGACCCCGTTACCGACGACGACGCTGAACTCTGTCTCGCGGTACGCGTGCGGTCGATTTTGTAGAAGGGTGAAGGCGACAGACATGTATAGCTTTACTGAGACGAGTGAGAGTGAGAAAGAGAGAGAGAGAGAGAGAGAGAGAGGGGAAGACTACCATTACGCAAGCTGCCGAATCCAGAAGACTCTATCTTTCGCTTCTATAGGGATACACGCAGGACCCCGTTTTAACCAGCTTCTCGTCTTGCTTTTCCTCTTTCTCTTCACTTGCCATCCTCCCCATATAACTACCACCAACCCCTCCACTGTAGAACACCTAGTATATATATGCTAGCTCTTTAATTAGCCATTGCGGTCTGGTGTGTTGGATGAAGAAGAAGAAGAAGAAGTATACGAAATACAGCAATACTGAGAGAGACTGCTGGCTTATTCTTTGGACGAATTCCTTTAAAGCAAGAGCCAGTGACTCGGCTGAGTACACTCGTACGTATACCTACCTACCTTCTTGTACTGGTAATAAGTTGGTGGTGAGAGAACTACTGCTTATGAGTGGCTGCGCATCTCGAGATAATGACACCTTATGAGCAGGAGATGATGTGCATGCGTGTGCATGTATGTGAGCTTTAGCAGGTTTATTTCTAATTTAAATGCTAGCTGCTAATGTTTTGCTTCAAAGCGGACTCAGCTTTGAGAGAGCTTGCAAGCTCGAATTGCTTGTTGTGTAGTGATATGAGAGTTTGCATGAGTAAGATAGTGGTTAAGGATATTGTTTTGTTTTGTAGATTTGACTTGTGTTTGAAATTATTTTAATTACAATTTTCTGGGACTTCAAAATGATTTAAATTCAAATTTAGTATGAGACACTAATGTGCTTTAATATCCATTCTACCTCGTAAAACTCATTAGAGAAGATTTTTTTTCATTTCAGTCTTTATAAAAAAATATATCAAAATTGAAGCGCCACATTAAGAATCCTTCGTCTTCCACATACAAATGCTCAAGAACCAGCAGGTGCGAAATTCATACGAAAAATAGTAGACTACCGACTGCGGTTGTTTGCTACAACCCTTTATAAAAGCCTTGCGGGCAGCTGAAGCCTCATGTATATATACAAGCAAGCCTCTCTGCAATTCTCAACCATTTCGGCCTGATTAAGCATCAGCCATAGCCTGGAGGTAGTGAAGGGAATAAACGCGACGTGTCGAGACCGCTAAATAACGTGCTCGTTATAGTCCAGGCGCGAATGTGCAGGAGAAAGCAAATAAAAGCTCTCTCTCTCTCTTACTCACATTCTCGCGAGAGAAAGAGAGAAAACGTGTTTGTATGTATGTATGTGTATATAGATTGTGAAGATGGGTTTTGGCTGGTGGCGATTTTATTGGCAGCCCATACTATGATCATTGCACCGAGGCGATGGCCGATTTAGCGCTACGAGCAAATTAATTACGCGCAGTATAGTATATACAGAGGGAGGAGAGGAGAGAAAGATATATATAGAGGAAGGGTAGTATATATCGATTTGTTGAAGCTAGAAACGGGCCAGCAGGCACGCCGTTTCTATTCGTCAACGGTTAGCCGCGCTCGATTGATTCCGTTAATTTATTCATTTGGCGCGACTATAAAGGCTCTTCGAGTAAAATGGAAAGGGAGCATCAAACTGTTCACTACCAAAAAGCAATTCGTTCGCGTGAGCGGTTTGTTGGGACGCCGCCGACGATTTAGCGAGAGAGCACGAGCGCGCAAGAGAGCAAAAGCCGTTTCGTTTCGTAAATTTAATAATGGAAAAATAATAGGGTGCCCGGCTGGAATGCTCTTTTTTTACGCGTTTTCTACGTGGCATTACTATGGCAGATTCGACGAGGCGAAATTGCACACCTATACGTTTTATTTCCCGTCGATAGAGCTTTAGCTCTTTTATTTTCTCTTTCTGAGGGGGGAGAGGATGATTTTGTTGTTCTTTTTTTTTTTTTTGATCTTTGTCCACAATTTGATTGCCTTTTTTTTTTGTTTTGTTCTCTCTTTTTTTTATTTTAATTACAATTCGATGTTGACGATTTAACGGTGAATTGGAATTATTTTTCATTTGTATGTTCTTATAATGTTTACAAGCGTGTGATTGCCAGTTATATAAAAATTTTATTGAGTAATTGTTTTTAGTGATAACAATTTTAGATATTTACTTTTTTGGTTTATTAAAAAAAAATAAAAGTTTGTTTTTATATTATTTAGAAATGAAAAATGGTTTTCTTTAAAAATATATAACAATTTTTTCATATGAAATAAAGAAAAATCGTAATAATATTTCTTGCATACATATTTTTGTTTGGAATATAGTATTATTTAGCTGTATGGAATTATAAAAAAAACAAACAAATTTTTTCATTTCTTCTCTAACAAAGATTTGAAATATACTTTTAAATAATTTATTCAATAAAAATAAATACTGTTAATTAAAAGTAACCTTACTAATTTCTATTCCATAAAATAATATCAAGATTTAACTGTGATTTCTATTATTCATTCATCTCATCTAAAACAGTAAAGTTTAGATTAATTACTCGAGATGAAACAAACGTACGTATACGATCTACTTTTTAGTTAGTATAAAACGTTGATCCAAGTTTTTATCTTATCACAAAATTTCACATTGTGTCACATACACAAAACATTAACATTTCTCTCTCTCTTACTCTAAAAAGAACGGAAATGAAAGAACAAAGAGACACGTTTCAGTCTAGAGAGATGTTCCTAACCGATAGTTATAGTTACCTCAAATTTTTCTCATCTCTCTTTTTCTCTTTCTCTCTCACAAACAACGATAAAGCACCTATACACACATACACACATAAACATCATAAGCAACGTTGTTTCTCAAATGAAACCATCGTCGTTTGTCACTCTAATTAATGCTGCCATCGGACGTAAACACGATTATAAAATGACGCGGACCAGCAGGCTTTGGCGTTGGCAATAATTCATACAAGCGTATATGCATATATCCTCGCTTGCGTCCAGCGATCGACATGCGGAAGGGAGCGGTGTACCACATATATACATCGTACTCTCTCTTTCTCTCTCTCTAGCTTGTCATCGATCTCTCTCTCCTGATCCCGATATGTATTAACATACCTCCTAATGCAAATGACAAAAGTCTCTCTCGTTCAACGCGCCCACGTGTTCATATATACATGGAACTTTAACGTACCCTAGTCATTCCAGCCCTTTTTCATCCTACATATATACTCCGCCTTATAACTACACGGTTATCCGGTAGACTACGACGACGACGACGACGACGACTTGCAGCAATTCTGGTGTAGAGGTATGCCAAAACCAATGTCGCGGGCCCTACAGCATCCTCTTCCCACGCATACCATACCCTCGTCGTTCATGTCCAACAACGGAATTACACGCAGCCGAGAGAGGTTTGCCGACGAACTTACCCCTCTTCCTTCTTTCTGATATGCTACTTTATCCATTAACCGATGTAATTTTATCTGATGCGTATAAGCAATCCAGCTATATTTGACATTTTTTTATTTTTTTAATAATGTTACATGGTAAATAATAAATAATAATAGTCAATGGGCCTGCCTAATTTAAAAATTTATGAATTTTGATTGACCGAAATTACACAATCTAAAAAGAAAATAATAACATTTTAAATCTAAGCGTACCAAAGCAATTTAACAGTTTATCCATTAGAACTCGTATATTTTATTAAGTCAAATCCAATGAAGATCGATTTTATATGCACAGTCGCTTGCAAAATCCTCGCCCAACATTTGTCCATGGTATCGTCGTGTGTCACATGGTCCCGACATTGGCGACGCATAGCTTAAAATCTTTCCAAGCCTCACAATATATCGTCCATTTTCTCGCTATACCCTATATCTATATAAATCCGAGAGGTTGGTATATGATTCACGAGTAATATCTAAAGGCGCTCTCGTAAGATTGAAAAAAAAAATAATAAAAAAGAAAAAAAGAACAACTCTAAAGAGAGTAGAAGAAAGAAGGAGAAAGAGGGACCTTTGTGCTTTTGAGTTGGGCCCAGTAAGGTCGCAGTTGTCGTCGTCGTCGTTGTCCTCGTCGTTGGCTGTGTGTATAGTAGTGGCGCTGATCGATAAAATATATACCGTGTGTGTCGTCCAGGGGCCTGGTGTGCGCATCTCATGGGCCTCCGCCCTCAAAATTTATGGAGGCGCGATTTCTAAGCGACGATCGAGAAAGGCGTGTATGTGTATATATGTATGTATGCTTTGTCGTGCGTTTTCGATCCAAAGAGACAGAGGACAGAAAAGGGAGGGAGGTTGAGATCTCTACGTGGAGAGAGAGAGAGAGAGAAAGAGGGGCGGATCGTCCTCGATGTTGGCGAGTATAGACTCGCTATCGCGATTGCGCGATGAATAAACAATCGGATTGCCGCTGGCTCTGGGCACGAGCCTGTAAAATCGAGCGTCGTCGAGCTGCGAGGGCAGAGACAGAGAATAAAGGAGGGATGCTGATTCTCTTTTTTTTCTTTCTTTTTTTGCGCGAGAAGAACGCGTAAGAAGCAAGACGCTGAACTTCGATCGAGAGGACCTTAATGGCTCGTGAAATTGTGTTGGGATATTGCTTGCCGTGTAATCGCGTGGACTTCAATGATGGTATACTCGTAGATATATGTATATATTTAAGCAACTGAGTTCTTAAGCAACTTCTCACCTTTAATTTTGCTCTCCACTTTCAAGCATACCCTTCATTTTAAATGATCACACGTACTTGCAAACCTACAATCATTAATAATTATTATTCAGGTAGATTTAAAGTTTGGTAGATTTACAAGTGCAATGGAAAATATTCATAAATTGTATACATGTAACTTGCATGTAACAATAAGCTTAAAATTTTAACAACAAAAAAGTAATCACACCATTCTTAATTATTCAAGTGGCAATCGCACAAAAAAAATTTTTTTTACATACATTCCCTTTACAAGAATGCGCATCTACTCCTTACAGCAAATATATATTCCTTACTCTTAACTCTACAATCCACGTGTATATCATCCAATTATGCACTTTTCAGTAGAATGAAGCTCGCACACGCGGAATAATGCAGAAGACGCAAAGTATATCTCTCTCCTTTTACACATATGCGTTTACACACACCTGCTTCTCAACACGTGGCGTTCACGTCTGGTTTAAAGTCTAAACTATATATATACATATATATAAACGCGCGTGGCAAGCCGCTGCTAACTGAAAATTACGCGTTTTCGCGCCTGCTCAAGTGAAAATGCGCTCCAACATCATGGTCCAGAGAGTTAGTATATATACACAGCTTGAATTTGGTCTCGTACGAAATTAGAGGAGCAGGCGAATTTTGTAAGTTAAGAGTATATGTGTGTATGTGTATGTGGTTGTGCGTTGGAACGCGCAATTTGTCCGCGAATTATATTCTCAAGTTGCTCCAGCCGGTGTGCTGAACTGACCGAACCGAGAGTATCGGCTCAGATTACCCAGTTCAGTTTTTTTTTTTTTTTTATTTATTGCTTCTCTTTTCTTCTCTTCTGGTTTCATTCTTATTTTTTTTTATTTGTACATGCCATCGATTTGGCAGGAGGGACGTAGAATATACCGTTATTGGTACTTATTTGATATGTAAGCTGATGTGACTGTCATTGAATATAACAGTGTGTAAAGGCTTGTTACACATCAAGATCAAGCTTCAATTTATCATTAGTATAAACATTACATCCAATATATGCCATATCTTATCTCTGTAATACATAACTTTTATTTTACTTTTTAATATTTCAAATGTTTTAAGATTAATAATTAAACTTAGATTTTACATTTTAAAACCAAAAAAACATTTTATATCACGTATCTTCTTATCAAC
This sequence comes from Leptomastidea abnormis, assembly GCA_030522805.1. Classification (NCBI taxonomy): domain Eukaryota; kingdom Metazoa; phylum Arthropoda; class Insecta; order Hymenoptera; family Encyrtidae; genus Leptomastidea; species Leptomastidea abnormis. Next base: position 13,313 of record JAPYZE010000665.1, read on the forward strand.
CAAGTGGTACCATTAATAAATAAACCACAAGATTTAAAGCTAACCAAAAATACTAACAACTAAATACAGTTAAGACACCACATCATCAAATTCAGAAATCTCATTTTAACCTCTCCAGCTTATCAGTACCTTTAGGGACTTGTTTCCAAAATTCAGTTGACTTGACAGTTAAGTTTTGAAGTTCGGTCAACCGTCGTCGTCTTTTCTGACTGGCTCCTCCTTAAACCGCTAAATCGTACTAAGAGCGGATAAGAGTAGCTTCAGACTATACGGTGAGTTGCAAACTGACCCCATGTTGGACCCGCATTGTATGCGTCCAGATTTCTCTCTCTCTCTCTCTCTCTCTCTCTCTCTCTCTCCCTCGAGGGTATATGGCTATTAATGGTCAAAGCAACTCTCGCGGAGTTAATCCATCTCGAGACCAGTCTCGTGCAAGGAGAAGCCATGGGCTTTAGACTGTGTACCATCTCCTTCTCTCTTTTGATTCCCTTTACCCTTACCTCACCTATATACTATACTGCTCACGGGTCCATTAAGATGACTATGCTTGCGAGCAACCACCAGGCCAAATTGTTGGTTGGATTACGAAGTGGTACGAGAGAGAGAGAGCTTCTTCTTCTCTTCCTCCTACCCCTTACCTTTACCTTACCTTACCTTAGTGGCTTATGGTATCAGAGAGAAGCCGCGATTGAAACGCTTCTCGTATATATACCTGCGCAGTCAACGGATGTCTCTGGATTTACTCCTCGTGAATCGAAGTTGGATCGTCGTTAGTGGTGATATCAAATGTAAACGATTGAGTTGTATGGGTGCTCTATTAAGTTAGTGTGCGTTTAAAACTTGGAATGGTTAAATTCAAAGCTGTTTGGTAAATTGCATTTTGCTCTTGTGAGGTTCAAGTGATGTACAAACTGAAAAAATTAATCAAATATGAGAATTGTTGAAACCATTTTAAAATATTAAAATTGTTAAAAAGAAAATTAAAATAGAATTGTACATAATAAGATTTTGCTTATCAATAGTTTCATTATATGATGAATAATCACACATTATTAAAGACTGTACAACTATAAATTATTGAATACTACAACATTTCCCCGAAATCATCAATTGCTTCAATATACATGCAGTTATAAAGCCCCGAGGTGTCTATACTATTTCATCTCTTGCCTTTCATTATATCGGCATGATAGAAGAGAAGCTTTACCGCGCCTGCGTCAAAGCCAAGGCACACCATCACTATCCTTCTATATACCAAGGTCCATATACTATATACTCATACATACATAGCTCTCGCGTTTTGATTTAATTTTCCCAGCTACTCTTCCTTCCTCTCTCTCTCAATCTATACACGTATATATCAGGTGCTACATTGGTTCTATACATATATACTACTACACAGCAGCAACAGCAGCCAGCACCCGATAATTCGGTACGGCCGCAATGAATAAACAATTACGCGCAGCAGCAGCAGCAGCCGCAATCAGATTGAAGACCTGACCGAGGCGCCGGGCAGCGGCAGCGATGAGCCCCCGTGTAATCCTTGCAATTTGGAGCAAGGTCGCCTTAGGGGGCTTACTCTTCAAGTGTGTAGGTATATACGCCTGCGCGTCAGAGCATCTATATATAGCTTAAGGGAATCCAGAGAGTGAGTGAGTGAGAGAGAGAGACCTGCCGTCGTCAGTGGCTACCGGGGCTAATCTCGATTATGGGCCTCTAGGAAGGCGAAAGCTTCAGCCAGCATATATATAGCACCAAGAGGATAGTGCAGAGAGAGAGAGAGAGAGAGAGAGAGAGGTAGAGTGAGGGAGAACATGGGATAGAACGGCTAGTATAATTCCCCCCTGTTGAGAGAGAACGTGTGTCTATCTATGTGTGTGCGAGCACGCGGTTCGCTTTGCATCTTGCATGAAGCGCGCGCGCGAGAGAGAGAGAGAGAGAGAGTCTAGCGAGAGCGAGCGCTCGCGCGATGATTTATTGATGAACGCGTAAAGGGAGGTGGAGAACCATGCCGCCAGGCTACATATATATACCTTATACCCAGCCTCTCTTTCTCCCTTGCGTCCTGCGATCAAATTGACTAATGCGAAACTGTGCACTCGCGCACTATACGCTCACGCGCATACACACACAAACAAACACACTTTTAAAGAAGCTGGACGGGAGATTAATGCTTTATTGGTCGCGGACGAGTTTCCGCGAGCTTATGTGTGTATATATAGTATATACTACATGGCGCTCTTGTATATATATATGTGTGTGTGTGTGTGTGTCAGAGAGTATCTCAGATTTTCTATATCTTTCTTTCTCTCTCTCTTTGGTATTGGTTCAATATCTTAGCCGCCTTATGCTTCTGCACGTCTTCCTGGAAGCGTAAAGGATTTCAAAGTCGTGGTAAGAGGGGGGAATAAGGGCCAATGCGAGCTGGATATTGTGTGTGTGTGTGTGTGTGTGTGTGTGTGTGTGTGTGTGTGTGTGTGTGTGTGTGTGTGTGTGTGTGTGTGTGTGTGTGTATCTGTTTATGCTTGAGAGAAGCGCGAGTATCTACCTTATTTGGGAGGATTTGCTGTGTGCCGTTCAGGATATATATAGGATATTTTTTGTAACTGATTTAATTAAATGGCTTGTGTGACGGAAATGGTTGCACACGCGGAGAGTTAGAAGTCTTTTTTTCTTCTTCTTTTTGCTCTCTCTCGCGGTTATGCTTTCGTTTAGAGGAATGCTTTCTTTCTATAAGTCTCTTTTAGCTTTTGTGGTAATAGCAATTGCAAGACCTTCATAGCTTTTATACTGCGTACAATTTTTTTTTATAGTATAGGTAGCAATATATATGAAACTGTTGACGTTCATTTATTGCAATTGGGCTTTTATCGTCTTAAGTGGTGAGTATTATATTTGCAATAAGAAATACGATTTAATAGATATAAAGATTGGCAAATTATAAAAGTAAGATTCTCTAATAAATGAAAGGAATGATTTTTTTAAAGAAGAATTACGAGAAATAGTTGTATATTGACCTAAATCTTGATAATTGACTTTGTAATACTCAATCTATAACTGTACACGTATTATTTAACTTCATCAAAATTGAAAATTTTTAACATTTAACCTATTATTTTTTCCAATCTAATTTAAACCAATAATTCTTCCAGTAAACAAGATACTATATCTTGACAATTTCATAAGCATCCACGTAAAGATCATAAAATACATATACCTGTATAGTGCCTACATACATTTTACCAATGCAGTCAAGCGCGTCAGCTTGATGCAAAATGATGTAGTGACTGTAGAGTAAAATAAAATAAACAAAAGAAAAATAAAGAAAAGTCTCGGAAACTCCAGAAAGCGAGCTTTAATGGAATCCTTGGTAAATTTACCGTCGTGCACTTTGTTTAAAAAATATATATATTCTTTTCTATGCACTTCGTACATACATGTACAGTACAGTACAGTACAGTACAGTACAGTACAGTACATGTGTGTATTATGGCAGTAAGCTTCCAAAACGTACGGCGCAGTAAAGCATATTTTTCTTTTTTTTTTTTCAAATATAAGTAAAGCTTGCAAAAAAAATCTCTGCACACTTATGCTATATATAATACCTTTCCTACAACCAAACACCCACACACACATACTTTTATACATGCATACAACAAACTTGCAGCTATTATTACTGTTATATACAACTTAAGCGCGATTGTTCCGCAAAGTCATCGTCCAAATTTATCGACGCAAGGAAAACGTCAAAGCTCTAGCTTCCTGAAACACCTATAGACACTAACACATCAGTATAACAGTACAGCAATATATAGTAAGGTAGTATTCCTTATATTATATCTACCCGTCATATCTCGAGCACATATAGTGTATAAGCCGCAAGTAAAATGCCAAGACAGCCAAGCAAAGCAGTAGCAAGCAACAGTTTTCTCTCTCTCGTCGTGTGAACGCGTCCTGAAACGCGTATGCGCGTATCGTCGTGATTTTTTAGTTACTCTCGAGAGAGAAAGAGAGAAAGAGACGCTGACCACCGGAGTGCTCGAGCTCGTTATGTATAAAAGCACCCCAAGAGTTTTCTCTCTTTCTCTACATATACGTGTATACTTATTTCTATCTTTTTCCCTCACTCGCGAGGACGAATCGCTCGTTATGCGCCTCTCGACCGACTGCTGCTGTTGCTGCATGTATAGCTCTGCCACCACAGACGGACTTCCGCTCGGTAGACTCTAGCTTGCGAGCGCGCGCACGTGCTCTCGGGACTCGGCACGCCGCACTGATGCGCGATGCGAATTATTCATATCGCACAAGGCCTGTCTCTCTCTTTCTTTTTTTACCCTCTATATCTACCTTTCTCTCATTCTTTCTTTCTTTCTTTCTTGCTTTCTGTCCTTCGTCTGCTCGTTTTTTTTTCTAGCTTTTTCACGAGTCCTTTTCCGGCAGTCTCAAACGTCGTCACTTTCAGTGAGATATATGTATATACATACGTACACGTGTGTGTTCTTTGGGCCTCAGAAGTCGATGACGTTCTGGTGCTGAATGATCGACGATCGGGACTATGTCTTCCGGTCGCCCTTCTGTACATATAGCTTACAACCGAATTTAAAGACGAATACTGATGTATGGGCTGTTACGAGACCATGTTAAATTCTCATGGGAAAACAAGTACTTTTTATCTCTATCTCTTTCTTGTGAGTTAGAATAAGGAAATGTTTAGGAATAACGGATATGTGAACTTGTAGAGAACAGGGTGAAAAACTGACGTTTTTTGGATCTTAATTTTTCTTGACATTTGAATTAATTGTTTTTTTTTTTGGTGCTTCGTACATGATATGCATATCTGCGTTAATTAAAGAATACTGGATAGACATGATATGCGTCGAGAGAAAAAAATTCGTTGCTTGAAATAAAAAATAAAAATATGTTTGAATATTAAATTAATAGAAAAAGCTGGAAAAAAAGATAATGTAATATAAAATTATTCAAAATAAATTACAAGTTAATAATGATTCATTAAATTTCAATTTCAACATTTTGGAATGTTTAATTCAGATACGTCGAAAAATTTCAGCAAACCCAAGAATGATAATTGGAATTTTTGTATATATATATACATATACATATAAAAGGAATGAAGAAGAGTTGTGCGCCAACGAAATATACTCCTTTTACTTAACAGCTCGTTTAGACCCTCGGTCGCGTCCGAAAAGCTCGGGTCCGAAGCGCTTGCAAAATAATGGAACGACCGTGGGCGTATAGCTAAAAGAGAGAAAGAAAAAGAGAGAAAGAGAGAGAGAGAGAGTTAGGGTGTTGGTAAGAAGAGTAAAGGGTATATATAAAGGGAAAGAAAGAGCGATCGTATCCAACAGCCGGGACGCAATTTTCTCCCTTATAACGCATATATACAGCGTGAAATATATATATACATATATACATACATATAATGAAATTCCACGGTGCTGAAATAATACAGCGCCTCCGGTCCTTTTTATAAATCAGAAATTCACTTTTCTGATGCATATCTCTCTTTTTCTCTCACTCTTTTTCTCTCTTTTTCTCTCTCGTGCGTATAAGACATATCCTAAAGAGCACACCATCGCGACCATAGAAGTCGTCGTACTCGGTCGCGAGCCTGCACCGAGACGAGTACTTTTTCCGAGTAAGTATTGCTGGTTTTGCACAGTACCACCACCATCACCGTCGTCGTCGTCGTCGCGCCTTATAATTCTCCTCCATTCTCTTCCTCGCTTCGTCCTTATGAGATCCTCCTCTCCAACTTTTATTCCATACTGAAGCTTCTCCCTATCTCTCCTTATGTCTCTCTCTCTTTTTCTTCCCTATTTCTTTTGCCCCTTTCATATCTTTTCTCGCCTTTTGTTTCTTCTACGTATATTGTGTCTGTGTGTCTTTTCCCTCCAAAAATATGATATTCGCTATCGGGTATATCCTAGAAAATACATTTTCTCTTTTGTTGAACAAAAAAAAAAAGTAAAATAGTGAAAAGATTTTTATTATATAATAAAAAAAAAAAAGTTATTTAATTTTGTGATCTATTTTAAAATTAAATGAAAAAATAAAAGAAAAATTGTGTTATAAAAGTTAAAATTAGAATTAAAATTGAATCGAATGTTTATTGAATATTAGTTTGAAACAGTTGATGATTATTAAAGTTTTGATTCTGTTAAAATGGAATTGTCTTATGAGATAAATTGAAGTTGACTATGTATATGTATCTGTTAAATTGGAGAATCTTTAAACATGAAAATATTTAATGTGATACAAAACCGGTATATATACCGAGTATAGATATTAAGTTGACACCAAAGCTTTTGAATTATCTACTTTTCATCAGTCGCAATGATCGTTTTTGCCATGTATGCAGCAGCAGCAGCAGTAGTAGTAGTAGCAGACCTTAAGACGATATAATTAATATTATCAGTTTCTCAAATCTTCAATGATTTATTAATGTTATTAAGAATATCATTTAGTTATTTAATTACTTTTCAAAACAGTTACGTATATGAATTTATATCTTTAATCATACATAACTACAAAATATTGTTACATTGACAGTGTCAAATCACGCCATTACATTTACCATTATTAATTTATGTATAAGCTTAAGCTGATATTTCGAATTCTATTAAATTTAATGTCTCTCAGATCAATTCTTCTTCTTTTTTCTTTTTAATTTTATTAAAAAAATTATTTAATTTAAATATTTCATTTATCATATCAAACACAATTTGAAAAAATACATCCACTCTAAATAACAAACAACGTTTTAATCCTATCTTCTCATATACATAATTACTTATCGAACGATACCATTTTTTTTTTTCACGAAAAAAAAAAATTGCATAGTACACATACTCGGGTAAAAGGGTTAAATTTAACACCACATTCTCAAGACAATTACCACTTGGCACGCACTCAAACAATACCATACTAGTCTCCTCAGTATATAGTATACTTATATATTCGACACGTAGTCTCTCTGTCTCTCTCCTCTCATCCCTTTAATTCTAGCTAACGCAGAAAATGAAAGAGAGAGAGGGAGGAGGGTGTACGTATGTATGTATGTATGTGGTGTGAGGGCGTGCTTTAATCGTAGCGTTGCTGCTACTACTACTACCTATATACTACCCCCTTTGTTTGCGAGCATGAATCACGACGCGATTAAGCTCACCAGCGTGTTGTGTCGGACTGGGGGGTGTCAATCACGCACGGCTACCTCGGTCATCCAATCGCTCTCTTTCTCTCTCACTCACTCTTACCCTCGTATAATCGTTCATGCGAACGTCCTCCATGTGTCTCTACTGCAAATCCAATTGTAACAAACACCAGATGACACTTGCTAAACTTTTACTTGTTCTTTTGATTTTTTTTCTATATTTCTCGACAATATTTTTTTTTCATATTATTGTTAAAATTACTTTTGCAATATAGTTTTGACCAATTGTCTCACTTGACACAGAAAAAAAACTTGTCCCTTTCTACTACTTTTACTTAACAACGTTCTCACGAAAATAACAAAAAAAAAAAATGTATCTCAGCAGGATAATAGAAAAGGCACTTAGCAGACTCTTTCTTTTCTTAACAAATACATATATACTATATATATATATAGTCAAACTAGCCAGACATAGCCAACCTATACTCGAGTACGCTCTGCCTGATTCTCAAGTGGCAATTAAGAAAGTCCAGTCTGCTAATGCTGTCCATACGTCACACAGTGCACAATACGAGGAGATACCCACATTGGCAAATTTTGAAGCAGACAATAACGCAGCTGTTCTCCAAGTTTTCACACTATACAAGTTATACCCTTCAAATATATCATTTTTTTTTTTATTTAATATTTTATAAACTCGTTTTTTTTTTTAAAAAAAAGTACATTAAATTACACCCATTAACGAAGGAACCTTAAATTATACGCAATATATTTGACACTGTTAAAGACAATATATACATATTTTGATCGTAAATTTCTAAAATGCATGTATGTATATTCACAAGCATATACCTCTATCAAACGCGTCTGAAGCAACAAATCTCTAGTATAGTATAGTATATGTATAGCAAGCGTCTATTATTACATAAATTCGTGTTATTTACGGTATAGCGTCGTCGCAACTAAACACGGAAGTACATTTTGGCATTTGGTTATATATACTCTATATGTATGGTGAGCTTTGAAGGCTTTACTTATACTCTGGCACTATGTATCACATGGCTGTCGAAGTATAGGTACGTGCTTTAAACAGAGTAAAAGAGAGAGAGAAAGGGATTTCTTGAAGGACGAGTAGAGTACTATGGGTAATATAACGCGTGTATTATGTACTAGCGAGCTTAATTTTAAGTAGCTACTACTACACGAACAGAACGTGGGCGAAACCTTCTTCGTTCCTTTTTTTTGTCTTATTCTTTCTTTCCGGGGGGAAGGATAAGAAGAGAAAGAGGAAGAAGAAGAGTTAGTCTTGTAAACAGCTGGTAATAAAAATAAGTCGAGGTAAAGTATCCTGCGTACGTGTCGTGGATATTATGTAGTGCTATATACGAAAAAAAAGAGTGTGTGTGTCTGTTACTCAAGATAAAATGAAGGAACGGAAGAAAAATAAAAAGAAAGTTTATACATCGGAAATTCAAAAGTACGGGGGGGGGGGCTTGAAAATATTCGACATACGTATTTTTTTGAGTGCCGAAATGCTTTTTGAATTTGATAAGAGTATTATATACGTTGGAGGTCTACTGTCTTTTAAAATAAAGATGTATATTTAGCTTTTGTAGTTTTTTTTTAATGAACTATAAATAAAATAAATACATGTGCTGTGAAATTATTAAATTTATGAGATTATCATACTAAAATAAAAATATTCCATTAAATAATAAGTAATGGAATGAAATTTAGTAAATAACAAGAATAAGAAAAATAAAAAACATTCTGAAAATCGAATGACATCATCTCACACCCCCCAAAACTCGAATAGCATTTTTGCGTGTACTCCCATAGGCCATAGCTCTTTCTCTCTTTCTCATATCAGTATTACATATATGAAAAAGTTTCACGCGCAACAAGTACTCTTACTCTCTCTTTCTCCTCATACACAGACAAGCCAGTCAGCTACAGCTAGCTAGAGCTTTCACATCCTCTGTGGTGTATATGTATCTATCTCCTTCCCCCCGAGTTACAGCAAAAGCAACCCCGCGGCGTGAGCATATCTCCCTCTTGAAAATGGGACCCCAGAGTACCATACGTCGAAGGGATGGAGAAGCCAAGAGGCGTATGTACTCTATCTATCTTTCTCTTTTCACCTCATCCCTTATACTGTATATACTCTACTATACTATTCTATACTATACTCTTTCTCTTGGTACCCATATTCTGTACTATGTAGTACGTTTGGGCTTGGTCTCATATATGACGAAGTGCTTAATTCAGACGAATAAGCTTGCCCTCTGGTATATATACACACAGTGTTAGCTTTCTCTCTTTGTACGTCCCTTTGGTTAAAGAGAAGCAGCTAGCTCGACTAAATAAACACAAGAATGCTATTAAACGGCCCTCGATATCCTGCAGTTTTCTATTTTCTTCTCTGCAGAAATAGCAGAAGCTTTTCGCATCTTTTATATATATATATGTGCCACTTTGATCGAGACTAATGTTCTCCAAAGGGGAGATGCTTTTAGAATAGTCTTAATATGCATAATGCGTTAGCTCGTCTTCCATCATAAAACTTATGTTACGAAAGAAAATTAATTCTATGAAGATAATTTTATTCAATTTTCCAACCTACTATGTTGTCAACGTCTTTGCTCTTTACTTTGCCATTATCTATACCGAGCGGATTAATTTGGCCTCATTACGCGCATCAGCTGCTTAATGCGTATAAACGTACAATACTTTGTATGGTAGCGATCATTCATAATTTCTTGCCTTCATTATGAGATCACGTAAGGTCTGTTTTCTTCCCTCTAACGCATCAGAGTACCAAAGTAGCTTAACGAATCTTGAAAATTACGAAATAAGAAGGTAGTCTGAGTTAAGATGAGTAACTATACATGCGAAAAACTTGATATTGGAATGAAGAAGAAGGTATAATGTGCGCGATGCCACACCCATTTATTAAGCTTCTGTCTGAGAAATGAGAGGATTATACTTTGTTAAAATTGTAGGATTGTGATGAAAACGAAGAGAAAGGCGTGTGTACGAAAGCTATGATCTTGTACAGCTTATAGAGTTTGATGGAGAGCTTGCAAGCTCGAGGATACGAAATTGGTAGAATTATACATACACGATGGAGAAGACTAAAAACTCACTAATTAGTGAACTGACTTTGGGTACCAACAGCACAAACTGTAGCTGGAGGTAAAATTATTATTAATAGTATGTCATATGGCTTTGAATGGTAAATGTCATTTTGAATCTTACTGGTCAATCTGGATATTGGTGTTCATTGAACTTCGATTGTTCGTATGACTGAATAGCTTTGTGGTGCTGTGACAAAGAGGATAATTTTTTTTTTTTAATTGTGAAGGATGGGATAGATGAAAGGAAATTTTGGGAGTACCATTATTACCTGCTTTAATGAAAATATAAAGTATAATTAAACATTGTTTTGATGTGTTGAACTGTGAGGATATGTATATATCACGAAGGGTATAATCAATGTGGTCTGGTTGATATAAATTTGACAATAGAGAATGTAATGGGCTAACGATGAGGCTGATAAATGCGTTGCCACGGCTACGTTTAATGATGTACTCATATATATATATGCAAAGATCTACAATAGACCGTTGATTTCAGCTAATTTGCATCTATTCATTCTATCAATTGCTTTGTTTATCAATTTCGTTTACAAGTAGAGGTGTGGAAAAATTGTTGAATTTTAATTTAATGCTTAATTTAATTTTGCATTATAGATTAGAAAAAAAAATTTTTATTTCATAAAGTTAAAAATATATTCTCTGTTTTTATTGAGAAAAACTACTTCTAAGCTGTATTTAATAGAAGTATTTCATAAAATTATATCACTGTCCTTTAATAAAGTAAATAAATAAAAAAAAAAAATAAAAATATTGAAGCTAAATAAAAGAAGTAAATATGGCCTCAATTTATGGTATGCCATCTCTTTTTCACGCAAGCACATACAAAGAAATATACGTCTGAGAATATCAATGGTACTCGACTTAAATTAACAGAACAACCCTACCTTTAAATTGCAAAGTTTGCACGATAACCACCAACGTTATCCTTTGGTCTTTTTAAATATTTCTTCTTTGCGTAAATAAAAAAAACAAAATTTAACAGCTACCAAGTTCATGATTCGAGATTATTTGAAGCGAGAAAAGCTTACTCTAGCACAGTCTCTCAAATTTCATCCAACTGACCTACAGAGAGGAAAAAAAAGGAAAAAAAAGAAAAACGCAGTCGGCGGAAATTCCTTTTATCTCAATGCGGTGCAGCAAGGAAGAGAGAGAGAGAGCTAGAACAAACGACCCCCAAGATTTTTAGAGAATTGGCTGGTGAAACCATTTCGTTTGGGAGGGGTTGTCTTTGTCCTTTAGGTATTAGGTAGGTCTGCCACCCTACAACGACGACCACCTTGACCGACTGGTCTACTAAAGCGACGAATCTGGGGCTTTAGAATCTTTGAGTAGATGGTGAAAGTGTGATGAAATTTTAAAAGATCGTTTTGAAGACAGCTATCTTTTGTTTTCTTTTTTTTTTTAACTGCAATGGAAAGTCGGCATTTTGTGACTTTATTCTTTGGGACTTAACTTTTCAGTTAATCATCACATTACAGATCTTGGAAATGATCATTATTAGTGACAGTGATTTATTTAAATCTTGAAAGTGTGTATTCCAGTAAATTGAAATTTTGTATAACTTGTAAATAATCTGATGTTAATTTCTGTATGTACTACTGTACAAACGGATAAATACATTTTTTTTCGTATAACAAAAACTATTCTAAGAGTAATGTATATATATTAATATCTATATTTCTAAAATAATTAAAACTTGAATATCTTAATCTTCTATGCATCATAAATTCTTCAAAAACTGTCAATATCATTTTCATCTAAATTGTTTCAAGTCATCCCAGAGTAAATCTGTAATTAAGCAAGCAGCAGATGCAACATCAAAAATACAACTCTTTTCATCACAGAAAATATCCAGGCTTACAGGAAATTTCTTCACTATACCCATAACAACCCAGTACCTATATACGACAAAATTCGTCGCGTGCCGAAAAATCTTGCCTTGTCATACTCTTACCTTTTGCCTGCACTACCCCCAAAAGAACCACTGACCCAGTCCGTAATAGTCTATAAGAAACCTTGTGACCTAAGGGACGCGTGCCTCCCTACCTACTAACTTTTCAATAAATAAGGTACCGTCCCTTTTCGGTCCGTTTAGTGCGAGGACGATGAAATTATTGCAAGTCTGGAGTAGTGAAATCGTTTTCGCGGCTGGTGGCCTGGTACAGAAGAAGAGAGAACTATATTCTATACAGACTAGATCTTTGGCTGGTAGCCTGTAAACGACAGAGCATCTCTTGCAAAAAGAGCTCGACCATTTGATTTACGGCAGTGGCTGTAACCTGCCTCTGACGAGAGCCTCTTCTCCTCTGGCCTTGCGCCGAGTTTTCATACGCGCGACTGGGATACGACACCCCAGTGTCATTTCTATATACTCTCTCTGTTTTGCTCTATTGCATGCCTGGCTTTTCTCTCTTTGGTTTCTCTTGTGAAGATTGTCCATAGGACTGATGACACCTATAGAAGTAAGATCTATTGTTTTAGTGTTTACCTTTACTTGAAATATAAACGTTTTATATTTTTGAAAAGTGAAAATTATTTGAGAAATTTGAAAGTTCTTTATTTGTTTTTTATATTTAACTTTTTTTTTTTTTTGATTGAGAAAAATATAATACTAATTATTTTAAAATACTTTTAAAATAAAGTGATTTATTGAAAATAAAAGTAAAAGAATAATGAAACGTTAAAAAAATTATTTCCAAGTTTGCTATAAAGTGATTTTTTTTCATTCTATTTATTTTATTTGATAAAATAAAAAAAAAAACGGTAAATATAAAAACTGGTGCAATTTTTAATTGAAAGAAAATACATTTTTCCCTTAAAGTGGACGAACGTTCGGGTATATTTATTCTTTTCCCGTTTAATCTCAGTAAAAATAAGTCTGAAAAAACAGGGAATTGAAAAAAACTTGCTGTTACTGTGTGTGTGTATCTGTACTGGTGGTAGCCGATAGCGTCGAGTGAAGCCGCTTTATTTACCTTATTTCCCCGCATGCAGTCAGTATAAAATAAAAAAAAAAAATACAAATCGATGTTGCACAGGTTAATATTTGCATTCTTTCACCTCTTCTCTCTCTCTCTCTCTCTCTCTCTCTCACTCTCTCACCCACTCTCTCTCTCTCTCTCTCACTCTTTCACCCACTCTCTCTCTCTCTCTCTCTCTCTCTCTCTCTCTCTCTCTCTCAATCTCTCTTATACAAAGTAATCGAAACTCGAGTGAAAAATCGCTCATGCTTTAAACATGTTCATACACAAACAAACAAACAAAAAAAATAAAAAAAGGAAATAGACACAGCTGCAAGTTCATCAAGGAAGTAGCAATTTAAAAAAAACACGCATAAAATATATACCTACATATATCCATAAACCATGCATAGTCAACTTCAAATATATCTTACTATTTTCCTTACTCCCACATTCTCTCAAGTCAAAATCAATTTTAATACTTCAAGAGAAACGAAGAAGAAGAAGAAGCTTTCTCAGCATCTCCATAGCTTCCGACTTATGTATATATCCCACGTATCTCTGGAGTATAAGCCTATATCAAGCCACGCATTAAACTTAATAGCTTGACTCTTGATGCGACGTTGCCCAAGAGTAGCAACAGCAACAGCAGCAGTGCAAGATCGTCGCATAAACGCGATAAGCCGGACGCGATATTCCTCCACCTCCTCCTACTCCACGGCGCCAGGCGACGTACCCTAACGGGACACACCGCACGAGAGAAAATTGCGCAGCAGCAGCAACTATATGCCGCGAGGCCTGCAATTTGCGATGCGATGGTTGCTCTGATCCGCTTTGCTACTGCTGATGCTGCTGCTGCCACACTGTATATAGGTATATATGTATATGTGGATGTTGACTGCTGGATATAAGTTGTTGGCTAGAGTGGGATCAAGAAAAAAAGCTGATGAGCTGCTATTGCTGATGTTTTCTGCGGGGGCGGCTTAGATCGCTTTATTTGCGTGGAAAGAGAGGATGATGATGATGATTTTTTTTTTTTTTGGTAGTCATCGTGAGTTGAGGAAATTATGGTTGTTAAGTTACCAAAATGTTAGGAAAAGGTAGATTTTTTTCTGAGCTGAAGAAGTGGGTTATAAAAGTTTGAGAATTTTGACTATTGCAATTGATTAACTGAGAAATAAGTACGTAACATATCTGACATAAACTTTAATTGATGATCGCAAAATTGTTTCTAACGTAGACTGATTTTTATGAAATCAGCTAAAAATTTATTATTTTGTCGAGATATACACTAAGTAAAACATTTTAATAATAAAATAATAAAGCTTTTGCATTAATAATATGCACTTCAAATTATTCTGCTCCGATATCCATCTTACGCCATCTCTTGGTGAATTTATTTTTTTTTTTTCAGACGTCAAACGCAAATACTAATTGAGTAACTTTGTACGATTGAATGTAATAGCATTAGTAATCTAAAGTCACAAATCCCTTTTCCAATAGTCGACTATTTTACTTTGTAAAAAGAGATTAAAAGCAATTAAATATTCAATTATAAAATTCTTAGGAATTAGAAATTTATTGAAACTTTTTAGACAACTTAAAACTGTTAGATTTAAAAGATCACTGTTTCTTCCATTTTTTCTTTGTAAATTAATATTTTTGAAGGAAAAAAGAAGATTCTGTTAAATATTTGATTAAATTTTTCCACATAAATTTAATAACATTTTACTTTATAAAATTTAAATTATAGAATACGAAAAGAAAAATCCAAATAAAACCAAGCTATGATTATGATTTAAAATCTCTGCAGATCTCATTTCCGCTTTTTCAGATTCAAGATAAAAAGCTAAAAAAAAAAAATAAAAAAAAAAATACAAAATTTGGAATCTCAAAGGTAAATTTTAGCTAGCGTCACATCCGTACACCTTCATTAGTACCAAAGCTTGAGTGAGTGAGAGAACGTATTTTAACATTCATTTGGGAAAAAAATTCTTCCTCATCTTAAAAGGCAATCTTCCTTTTCAAGGGGGTTGCACAGGAGAAGCAGAAGCAGCAGCATTCAAGCCAATTTCCGGATACAGCTGGCTTCTTTCAGCAAGATTTTCCAACTACCGGTGGCACAGCAGTTCGTACATTTTTTTTCTTCTTCTTCTTCTCCTCTCTCTCTCTCTCTTTTCCTTTCCATAAGTCTCATAGCTTGTGAGCTACAGAAAGAGAGGGATTTTTTTGCCAGAGTAGCCCCTCCAACTAAAACGCGTGCCTCGATGTAATAAAACGAAACACTTGGCTCTCGGTTCTGCACTGCTACGTATATCTATATACACGTAAGTATAGTCAA
Source organism: Leptomastidea abnormis (assembly GCA_030522805.1). Taxonomy (NCBI): domain Eukaryota; kingdom Metazoa; phylum Arthropoda; class Insecta; order Hymenoptera; family Encyrtidae; genus Leptomastidea; species Leptomastidea abnormis. The sequence goes on from JAPYZE010000665.1 coordinate 28,943, forward strand.
AGCCAGTAGCTCTCCTGCCAACTTACTCATTCTTCGCCTCTCTCTCTCTCTCGTTCGGTTTTATTTATGGGAGGTGACTCGAGTATAATATGACCCAGTGAACGAAAGACCGAACTGGGTATATATACTATATTAGGCCACCTTGAGTTAAACAAGAATAGATGACGTATAGAGTATGGTTGATTTACAACCCCCTAAGTTTAGTCGCGCGTACACATACCTATACATTGCCGAAAGTAGGCTGGTACTAGTGTCCAAGACAAGCTTTTCCGGCCTCCCGCACTCAAGAAAAAGACAGAAGACAAGAAGAAACTGTGCACATATCCCTCCCAAGCTATAAGAAGGCGTTCTCCGAAAGTCTTATACTATGCAGAACCATATGGACCTACTCGAAGGAATCTGACCTACTACTGGACACCCACGAGGCGCCGCCACTGGCTAAGTCAAAAGGACCGAAACAATATCGACTTGGTATATCTAACGTATAAGCACACGCATACCTATACCAGCCGATTGTGGGTCACTAGTTATACTTGGTAGGCAAAAAAAAAAAAAAAAGATTGGATGCTCGTTAAGCTGGTCTTGCGCGGAAGTCTCGCGATCAGACGACGGCAACGACGACGCCATGTGGTGACCACCGCCTGCCGGGAGAGCTGAAGATTATATTGAGTGACTAAAGGAATCGATGGTACTCCCCTGGTATGTAACACCAAATCCTGTCAACAGGACTTTAATTTTTAGACATCGAGTTAAAGTCGACAGGTGAAAGTTGAAAAAAAAAGATGCTTCTGTATACTTAAGTTAAAAAGGGAATGTTATTGTGTCTCTTTTAAACTGACTTATATTGTTAGTGTTGAGATTTTTCGCGTGAGGTCTTTTTGTTTGTAACTGCGGGATATAGGAATTAAACGAAAGACTTTTAAACTTGGGTTGTATTGTTTTGGAATTATAGAAAATGAAAACTGACGATTTTGGTAATACTGTATAGATGGAGTTGATATTAATCGCTTTAAGACTTAAGAAGAATAGAAGTTAATACTTTCTAAGCTGTTTGAAAAAGAAAATTTGAATAGTTTTGAAAATGGATTTTGAAAAGAAGAATTCTTTGAATTCTTTTGCAAAATTTTTATATACTTGCTGCAATTCTTTATTCTCTTCTTAAAAAGTATTTACCATTTAAGTATATTGGCTATTATCGTTTTCAATCATATAAGCAATTACTGTAACAAGCAATCGATAAAAAAAAAATTAAAGAAGGTAATTGCTACTGTATCCAAGTTCTAAGGTAATCTAAAAAAATTTTTTACCACTTACTTCATACCCCGTATTCGTCATTGTCTTCACTCATTCCCTCTACTTCCCCTATTTCATTCGCCTCTTTCGAAGCGATAGAACTTTGCACCTCTCGGTCCATCCAATGACACTAAGTCTGTTTTTAAATTGCTAATTCGAGGAGGGAGTGCCGTAATGAAATCTCGCTTCATCCCACCCTTCCTCTCTCCTCTTCCTCCCAAGACTTCAACTTTTTTTTCCCCCTCATCGTCTTGCGATTTTATTTCACCTCCGACTCACTTACTTTCTTTGCTACTTCTGCTACTGTTCTTTTTCTCCTTCTCTCTCTCGCTCATCTTTAACATTCTTCGCTTGTTCTTTTCTTCTTTTTAAGCTTGGGAGAAGAAGAAGAAGAAAAAAAGGACAGTGGGAAATTGGAAAATTATGAGCGCTACGTTGTTTAGACTTCGACAAGCAATTAAATTTTTCACAGACGAACGATCAAAAACAGTGTTGTAGACGTTGAATTCTTTCCTTTTTTTTTTTATTCTGTAAATACGATGCTTACTGTCTTGGCTATTTTATCGATTTGTTGTTTAAATTGATAAAAATAAGCAATTACAATAGAACAAGGATTTATTCTTTTATAAAATAGCCTTAAATATTAAGAACCTTAGTAAATAATAATTTCTTTTTTATTTTTAATTTCGTTATACGAGTATATATTAATCTATAAATTTTTCAATAAAAAGTACTTACTCATCATCTTTCAAAATTTATAACATTTTAAAAAGCTACTTTGAAAATTATTTATTACCACGAAATTGAAATTTCTTTTAAAAGGAAAAAAACTTAAAAATACGACTTTCATTATACTAATTATGAAACCGTATTATTTAAATTACAGTGGAGTTTTGCTTCAGTAAAAGCTTTGACGACAGAAAGATAATTTTATTATGCCAGACTTCATCTTCTAATACAAGAAAATGAGTTTAATAAGAAGGATCCTTATCTCAAAAAGGATTTTTTTTTTACATCTTGATTATGAAAGTTCTTATTAAGATTACTGCGTAATGAATTTTAAAAAATATATATAAAATGTTTATAAAGAACTAAAAGTAAAATTGTTATTAGTACTAAAAAATAATCAAATTATTTTGTAAATAATACCTGAATATAATGAGTACAGAAAAATGCTGAGTAAAAACGTAATAAAAGATTTCATCACTGTCCTAAAATAGATAACTATTGACATCGATTACGAAAGAAGAAAAAGAAGAAGAATCATCACACAGAAAGAGAGCTTCCGTCCGATTAATTGGATTAGCGTTGAACGGCAGAAGCTACTTTCTTCTGCACCATCGCAAAATTACCAAGTGCCGATGCGCATCTCGTAATTAAATCAGGCATCCAAGCAGTTCGAAGAATCAGCGCGTTTAAAAGAAGAATCCCTTTTGCGCATCCTTGTAAAGAATAAAAAAAAAAAAAAACGTAAACCCTTGAAGGAAGGTGAGCCTCTCTCTCAGTGGATGTAATAAAGTAAAGAGCGCTGAGAAGAAGAAGAAGAAGAAGAAAAAAGAAATGGATGTTTGAAATAAAAAAAAAAAAAAAGGAAAAGAGGGGGGAAAGCTAAGCAACTGGTCTGTGTGAAAATCCCTGTGTTTCAATGCGCGAACTTTTACACCGAAAAGCGCAATCTCTCAGAAACGAGAAAAGGGATGTGCGTTTACTTACTTATAGCCTCGAAAAAGTTAAGGTAAGATGTGAGAAAGTGAGATGTAGTGTAGAAGTGAAGAAAAGAAGGTGAGTCTTAATGACTTGACGTTTTTTTTTTTTACTCTACGTCTTGTAAACAGGTGTTTTTCGATTAGTTTATTGTGTGAAGAAACAAAAATTTAACAATTTGATTAACACCTAGATACATTTGTAATGGATTTAATTTAAAATTAAAAATTTTTCTTAATATTTTAATCGTACATTATACACATTATTTTTATTATCCAAAAATTCTGTTAAACCAACAAAACAAATTTGATTCGCAATCGCGAAAGTTAGCATTACTCTTTGACATGTAAAATTTATTCTTATAGGTATAACATTGTAAAATCAATTAATTCACCCTGTTGGAAAATTTGCTTATACAATGTTTGTCAGTTAGCTATATTCCCCTCTCTTTCTATCCTCTTTTCTGCACATATCGGATAAATTATACTCACTGAATTATAACGCGACTGGTCAAGAATTTCCAAGCGACTTTTCCAAAAATTTGCATGATCATTATATATTTCGCGCTAAATTTTCTATCATACATACATACATAAATGTATACATACATAAATACATTAATAATGTTTATACAACCTTCGATCCTAGCTAAATTTGAATAAATTAAAATTTTCCTTTAGCCCCAGAGAACCAGTTTTATACCTCTCTCTCTCAAACTTTTCTCATTTTCAACCTAGCACTTTCTCTGTCAAACATTTCTAAATTTCATAGAGTAAGGGTACATGATATGAAAATATTTGCGAACATAAACAGAAACATTTGCATACTTTGCATCAAGCTTAGATTTAAACTCCTTTTCACTAATACACACACAAACAAACAAAATGTTATGTCAACTTTTACAAACAGATGTGCAAAACTGTATATGAATCGACTAAAATATGAAACATCAAAAACAAACTTTATTCATTCAACCCATTCAGTTGCACATTTATCCCAAACAGTCAGAATTCAAAACATAGTTTTACTTCCTTTTTTTTTTTGTTGAAAAAACAAATATCACACGTGAAACTCACTAATAACGATCCAAAGAATACTTGAGACTTCAGTCGATAGTAATATAGACTCTCGTCTGTCTGTATGTCTCTCCAAAACTCAGTTCAGTTCTCTTCGGTATATACTTCCCCGTACTTTATCCCAGCTGCCGCAGCATAGTAGTCGCACACGTTCGCGTGGAAACTTAATAAACGCACGCGGCAACCTCGCGGCTTTATTGCAAGCCAACCTCCTCCTTCTCCTCCCTTTCCCATACCAAGTCTAATCTACCCTAGAGGCGGATTTCGATGCTTCCATCGTATAGTATATAGGCATATACGTATACGTACGTTTCTAGCAACGAATTACGCAGGAGGTAGACTTTTGCGAGAGTGTTTCTTCCAAATTCGAAGGAGAATAAGAGTAAGAAGCTGCTGCTGTTACTGCTGCGTAAGGCTCTTAGCGTCGATGGGTTTTGAGCTAACGTCGTTATTTTCAGGATCTTTTGGTATATATACATCCACCACCACTACCCTCTCCCCCCCCCCCCCCCCCAACTGTTTTGCGAGTGTATTCATTTGAAATGAAGGAAAACTTGAGGAGGAGGAGGAGGAGGAGGAGAAAAAGGAGAGGGGAAAGTATGAAAGTACTCTGTGCTCAGTTGTAAATTGCGAAATGGATTTTCCTGTTTCTCTCGTTTAATGGAAGTTACGAAGACTGACTAATCAAATTAGAAGGTATATCTTATTTATTTATTTTCCTTTTTTTTTATTTTCTTTTCGTTTTATAAAAACTTTCTTTGAAATTTGGTTTTCCAACCTTGTACTACTCAATTTTCCAAATTAATATTTGATTTTAAGTAAGTCATCTGCTTTGACTTTAAATAAACTTTTTATTATTTTTTTATAAAGATAAGGATTCGAATAATTGCATTTTGCAATTTTAAATCTTAAATTAAACTTTTATGTTGAGATAAAAAAGAAATTAAGTTAAAAATTTAATTTTTATAAAATATGTACTCAGGTTAATATAACATGAGCTAAAAATATACATAATTTTCTCATAAGAAATTAGTCGCACAAAACGACTCGTTCAATTTAACGTCAAAAAGTCATTAATCACTATATACGAGAAAGATTCTATACAAGAGAGAGAGAGAGAGAGAAAAAGAGAGACCAGACGAGCAGGTCGTTTCTGTATTAGGAAAACGCAGCCTCTTCAATCATGCAATTTTTCTCAAGTGCGATAATCGTCGCATGCACTTGAACACGCAAAAAAAAAACGAAAAAAAAGAAAAATCGAGCAAACAGCCAAAACGAGTCGCACAAGAACTGCCAGCTAGTTTGCATTTTAAATCGTCGTACGTAAATGCTCTCTCTCCCTCGGATATATATACGTGAGAGTAGAGGGCAGTTGAAGTAGTAGTAGTAGTAGTAGTAGTAGTACGAGCATAATCGAGAAGCAGGTAGGCGAGAAAAAGAGCAGGAGGGAAAAAAACATATAGGAGAGCTCAGAGAGATAGATATACTCTGGTTAGTTTAAGAGTAAGTGAGTGAGTAAGAGAGAGAGAAAGGTATACGGACTTATTAGAATAACTTAACCTTGAGAGGAGCAAGCCCTCATAAATCATCTTATCCGCTTGAATTTTAATTACAGTTGTGATGGTGGTAGTGATGGGCTGGAGGGGTGATCACCTCAGCGCGTGCGTATACCCATACTCTCTTTCTCGAATATATGTATATATACCCTAAGTATACTACGTTTTTCCCACTCGTCAGAGTTTCAGACGAGAGTGAAAGCTCGATTTGACACCGTAACGAGTTCGATTTATCCTCTCTTGTGAATGGAATGCTAAGAGAAGCCGGCCGAAATATAAGGAGGGAAGAAAGAGAGAGATGTGGGGCCAGCCGCTTATTACGCGATGTATAATTACAAGACCGAGTGCGAAAGCTCAGCCCACTGATGTAGTTTGGCTTGGTTGGAATTGTTTAATTTTGAACTCGGCTAGCTCACGAGCATTGGTATTCTCTTTCATTCTCTTTCTTTACCAAACTTATTTAATTTTTTTCTAGATTTATTTTTTTTACTTTTTAAAAAGCTTATTTTTTTATTATTTTTCTAATATTTTTTATTCTTTTTGTTATTTTTAATCGAGTAGAATTTTAATTTTTCTTACATTATAAATATAATTTTCAATTACACGTTACTTTCTATTTATTTTTCTTATATATTCAGAATCTTTTAAATTTTTTCATAATGTTACAAGGTGTGGTAAAATAAGATAAAAAAAAATGAAAAAAAAATACCAAGAAATAGGTTACTCAATTAATTTTTTATAATTAAATATCAAAAGAAAATACAATCAACTTAATTTCACTTTATAATAAATTCAATCAATTATTCAAAATAAATCTCACTATATTAATATTCACATTCCAATACATTTTTTTTTCCAACCTATATTTTCAATCTATTTTTATTAACAACAACTCTACATCAATATACCAATAGTATATATAGAATGTCAGTCGTTTAAAACTATAAAACAAAAAGTTAAAATAAAAAAAAAATAACATATTTTTTTAACGAGGTTCATAGCATGCGAAATAATCCAGGCGCGATTCCTATACACGACTACGACTACGACTACGTCGACGACAACTACTATTCGTATACATATAACTTTACTATACGCCTTTCTAATCCTAGCATCCGGTCCTGGTACATACATACATACATACATACATACATACATTCAATATACAAGTTACACAGCAGACCGAGACACACAGGGCAGTGTCCTCGCGTGCAGAAGGCGAAAAATCGCGCCCGCTCGAGTTTTACCAGTTAGTGTTGTATATGGGAAGCTGCATGTATATACATACGCAAAAGAGATAGAGAGAGAAGGTAAAACCCGTATGTCCAGTTATATACATATGTACATACATACATACATACATGCATTGGGGCGTTGGCACTCCTATATATATGCGTGAGCTTTTCTTTATACTGGTATATACACAGTAAGAAAGAGTAAAAGAGTAAGAGGGAGAGAGAGAGAAAAAGGTAGAGCTCTGGATAATTTCGCGAGACCGTAATTCACGTTGCCGATCGATCTCCAAGAGTATAAGAAAGAGAAAGAGAAAAAGAAAGAAGTATATGTATAGCAAAAGCAAAGAGTATGTATGTATGTATGTGCTCTTGGCGATTGCACCTTCAAGTATTCCAACGCGTCGTCCTCCCGTAATTGGCTTGCATATGTTACATATACATAATACAGTGTGTATACATATATTGCTGTATAGAAATTCTCGTATGTTAAAAAAAAAAAATATTCGTGTATAGTTGCAACGTTCGTTATACATACTACAAATGCATAGTATATATGGGCATACCTACATATATGTAGGAGAAAAAAAAATCAGAAAGACATATCCTGCTGACTTTTCCAGAAAATAATTCTTATGCGCAAAGATTTAGCCTAATGGAGACCAACATTGCCATCATTTCGTCAACGATTGCGCCCATCGTATTTTACTTTTACATTATGCCATTTCAATAGTTGTAGAATAATAAAATCATCGATAAATCTAAATCATGCCCAAATCCAAAAAAAAAAAAGGAAAGAAAAAGAAAAATGAAAGAAAAAGACATCTTTCGCATCATCCATTATTTTTTTCTTTTCTTAAAAATCTAAAGCAATTGCAAAGTTTTGACCGGTTTTTATTATACTATTTCATCCATTAGAGAAATATATATTCTATAATATGTGACGTTAAGAAAATCTACTATACCAAACAGAGATGTCAGTCTGTATTGAAAGTATAAAGTAGTATAGAACCAACCCCCGTCGTGTGGGTCCACGCGAAAATTGAATCGTCTCCAACGCTTTTTTTTTTTTTTTTATTCAGCAAAAGTAGACTGATGGTGAGTGAAAGAATAAGTTGACCGGAAAACTGTAAAATGTATATATATATCTTATATATGCAGCTACTTTTTTTTGTGTTAGATTGAGAAAAGATCCTGACGACTAAGCGGTGAATAATAAGCCACGGGAGGGAAAATGTCACACTCTCCCTCTCTCGCGACATGTGTGTGTGTGTGTGCGTCTATATATGCCATACAGCGCGCGCCTTTTACAGTTTTTAAAATGCATCGATGCACCTATAAGCACGAAAGCAACATATTACCTATACGTACATTTTACCAGGGTTTGAACGTGTAGACATTTTCTTCATTTTCCAGATTCACTAGTGTGCAATAAGGTATACTCTACTACTGCTGCTGCTGCTGTATATTGGTTCTTTGTCAGGAGGGCTCCTTTTTCTTAGTAAAAGTCCTTACTCAGGTAGAAGGCCGGAAAAGGCCAGTAGTCTCTTTATATATGTGTATAGGAGAGTCTCTCTTTCTCTTTCTATGCTATTATACGGCCCACTGACCTTTCACGCGTTCTTTAAGAGATCCCTGCAGAGAGTCTTAAAAGAAAAGAGAAGTGGAGGGAGGATCAGATTTTCTTGAGAAAACCAAAAAATGCCTTCTTGCATATATATATACACACATACTTTTTTTTGGCAGAAGACACAGAATATGGGTATATGCACGCGTGTGACCTCGGACTAAATGACATCGTTAACGGAGAGACGCGTGTACGTTTGAGATGTTTATATATGTGTATGGCATAGGAAAAATATTTGGCTTGTACGTGGGGGTTTTTTTCTTGTGGAAAATTGACCAGATGGGAAAAAAAGAAATAAAGTATTGGTTTTTTGATGCGTGCGTGTAAAGGTCAAGTTTGTAAAAGGAATTTTAGCCTTGTACTGTCTTGTGTATAGTAATTAAGGTGGAAGAGAAACGGTTGTTATATGTTTTGTTCTTTCTTTTTTTTGGAATTGGGGTGAATTAGGATGTAGTGTCACTTTGGAAAATTGAAAATCTAAATTCATGACGCTCGTTTAGAATGCATTATTCTTTTTTTCTTCCTTCTTCAGCTTATATACATAGTTCACTTCGTAATTTAGAACTTTGCAATTACTCTTTAAAAAAAAAAAAAATTGTTTCTACGTAAGCTTGGACGTTTTTTCGCTTCTATTATTTTCTAAAAAATATTATTTTAATAACAACTACAACGAAAATAAAGCTCAGCTATTTAAAAATTCTAGCTTATTTTTGTACTATTCTTTTTTTTTTTTTTAAAAAAACAAAACATACTTCTAAATCAAGACCAATCTCAATTATAAAACAAACGAATCCTTCTTGCTCATTGAAGAACACAACGACTACTACTACTACTACTACAATTCCGCGGTAGCAAAGTCACTGCAAAATAAAAAAGACAAAAAAAAAAAAAGAAGTCAAGCTAACAGGAAAGAAATCTCAAGAGAGCAAAGCTTGGAAAAAAGTTGCGCAGCCCCCCAAGGGAAAAGAAGGAGTTGATATATATATAAAAGAATAAGGTGGGAGGTAGATGAAAAGACCTCCACGACGCAGCTCTACAACTACAGCTACAACAGTACCAGGGAGGGCAAAATTAATTTTGTGCGAAAACAATGTAGCAAGAAAGAAAAAGTAAAAAAAAAAAATAATAAAAAGATAGTCGCGGACGACGACGACGACGAGGAAGACGACAACGCTGAGATTCGATTTCAGTTTCAGGACGTTTCGTCTGCTATCTCCCATACCTATACACGACCCACTACTTCTATCTTTTTCTCACTCGCTCACTGGCGTTCGATAAAAAGTCACGGGAACTTATACTCCAGTCGACTACCAAGATAGAGAGAAAAAGAGTAAGAGAGAGAAAGAGAAAGAGAGTAGTCGCGTTCTCATTTTCGCCCGGCCCGTTGAACTTTAATTAAACCGCGCCGTCGTCCTTTGCATTTATACGCGAGCGCGGTGCTCTCTTTCTCTCTATTCATTTGGTTCTCTCTCAGTGCACGTGGCGCTATATAGGTAGGTAGCTCTCGCGCGCGTCATGTAAAATAGATAAGCGCTTGCTGGCCGCGAGCAGCAGGAGTGAAGCTAAACGTCCGTGGTAGTAAGTATATATAGTAGACGACGCGTTGCTCGCTTCGCTGTTGTAAAGCAAGACGGATCATTTACATCTAAATTTGCTGGGAGCTGATGTAAACTAAGAGAGAGAAAGAGAGTTGGTATATACTATATGTACTTCCTTGGCATTGGATGCTTACTTGGTTGGTTGGTTGGTTAGTTGGATGGCTGGTTGTGACGTGCGAGAAACTAAATTTTTTTTCCGATTAAGAGAATTGCTGTCTTGGGACATACTGCCTCTGGTGACTCGATCTTCGTTAATGGAAAAATAAGAAATAAATAAGATTTTTTTATCGTTTTCATGCTACATTGGCTATCGATTTTTAGATTTTTATTATCAATTTTTTTTTTTTTATGTTTATTTTTTAGGTATACGTTTGTTTGTATTGAAATAATTTAATAATAGTTCTGTTTCTTTATTAATTAAGTTATTAAACTGAAAAATTATTTTAAATTAGTGCTCACGTCAATTTTTTTTTTCACATCAACTTAAATTAAAGAAAAATATTATTTCTTCAACATAAACCTCAATATATTTTTTTAACTTGAAAATTTTATAACCATAAAATGCTTATCTACTCAAAAATTCCATTAGTTTTTATGTTCTGTCTGGTTGAATGTATTTTGATTAAAATTTACGCCTATACAAAATGAAGGTATAAAAGTAGATTTTATTATGATCGATGCTACCCAGTTATAAAAATATTATTACGTTTTGATTACATTTTATTATACTGTTGATTCATGAGTCTTCTTTCTAATTGTATTATAAAAGTACAGTTTTACTTGAGATCACTTAAATTATTTATATATATATTTTTTTTATTAATATTTTTCAAACTAAAATTCATCAATACTTGCATTTCATCTACCTATATTCATCTTCAAAGCAAATAATAAAAAAAATAAAAAAATTTCAACAAAATTTTAATAGAAGAAGATTGTAAAACGATATAAAAATAAAAAAAAACTTGCCAATAAATATCAACCTATAAATTAAAAAAAAAAAAACATATTAATACTCAGAAAAAAATTTTACTCTACCATAATAAAAAAAACTAACCATATTTTTCATAAACAAAACATTTTAACCCGTTGTTAACCCTCTTTAAAACAGAACCTTAAGAATCATAAAAATAAAAAAAAATCCTCCAAAGTCCAATAAACTAAAAGTTCATCCTTTCCACAGAAAAGTAAGAATAAAAAAAAAGGACTTCTCGTTATATCTTTATATCGGTCCCTCCCTCGCATTTCCAAACGATCCGCTATATTATACTTAAGCACACACACAGAGAGAAAGAGAGACCAAGAGAGTTAAAGTCGCCAACTGAGAAAAAGGAAGTACAAAAAAGAGAGAGAGAGAGGTAAAGAGGAAGAGTCTGGCTCATCGTCTGGTCTCAATGTGAAACTCACCGTAGAGTATAAAGCAAACATCACCCCGACACTGGGGCAAACATAACACACAGAGTACGGAGCGTACGCGCGGGCGCATGGCAGTGAGCCGTTTTATGGTCCTCACCAATTGCCCCCTACCCCTCCCTTTTCTCTCCTCTGCCTTTCTACCACTTTTAACTCGGAAACGTTTGCTCAGCTTCTCTCCGTGTGTCTATATTTCACAATGTACCCTTCTTCTGCCTCTCATCTGGTTGCTTTACTCTTCTTTTTTTTGCTTTATTTCTATATACTATCCTTTCTTCCTGTCGTTTCTTCTTCTTCTTCCTTCTTTGTGTCAGGTAGAGGTTTGTGATGGTTTATGCTCTGAGTCAAAGCCGATTGATTCGTCGTCATTTTACGATGTTTTCTCTCAAGCTTACAAAACAAGAATATCATTCTTTTCTATGATTCGACTATACTGCATTGATTCTTAGTGCAAAACACTATAACAAGAACACTACGATTTTATAAGAAAAATAAAAAATGCTTGTGAGAGGAATTTTTTTTTTATTACTCCCCACTTGCCACAAAACGAGCTCACAACTCTTTTTCCTTGCTTTTTTTGTTAAAGTTTTTTTTTTTTTTTTTTATTTCTCTTATCTCGACCCAGAAAAAAAAAATATATCAGTCGCACATTCGCGACTGCTCAGTCTCTCTTACTCTCTTTACGAGCTCGCGTCAGCGTTTATGGATTTCATCGGTCGCTGAGCTCTATATTATATCCACCCAAGACTGTTTGTCGTTTGAACTACATATAGATATCCCCAACAGTAACATATAGCTACGTAGTATTTGTCGCAGCTTCTACTTTCAAGTCTGTACCTTTATTTTTTTTTTTTTACAGTGCTCTCATTTTATTATTATTTTTTTTATATTCCAACGAGACATGAAAACTCTTATCTGTCGCGAACATCGTGTATATATATACATACCAAACGCTGCGGTCTCTTTTACGAGTCTCTAATGAACTTTCAAGTGGACACTTCTCTTTGATAAAATGGAAGGGAGGTTCGTCCGGTACTCCCGGTAATATTAAAAACGCCGGACTATACTGTAAAAAAAAAAAATAATAATAATAGAAGCTTTACACTATCGCCTAGCTGTGAGGACATTTTTTTTCGCTTATCTTTTTTGTCTCTCATAAGAAAAAGAAAGTCCGTTAACAGCAAACTCTTTATATACTTTCGTATTGTAAGAAAAAAAAAATTTCATTTATCTCTCTCGAGTGTATTGAAAAAAATTGTCGCAACGCGGAGTATAAAAAGAATCACAGGTAGAGCTAGCAATCTTACGAGTTTTACGACTATAAAAAAAAAAAAAAGTACGAGACTGAGACAAATCGAAAAACGATTTAAGTATGACGATATAAAAAATTATATGTGCTACCACCACTCGTGCATGAATGCTACTGTTTGCTAAGATATATACACATACAGATATACATATATACATACACATGCCTTTAACGCACAATAGAAAATGAGAAAGCAACCAATAAAACCGAACATATGAGATGAAGGAAGATCTGGGTCGAGAACCTCGCTTGAGGCACTTTGCAGGCCAAATCACTAATGCAAGATAAATAAAAAAAAAAAAAAATAAGGCTGAAGGGCTTTGGAATCTACTGGGCTGATCGGCTGCTACTCTAATTTCTCTTGGTGAACGCAGGTGCTGTGCATCTCGTGTTACGTCCACTTGACCCCTCTTGGACAATAAAGCTTTCAAAAGCAAAGTATTCTCTTTCTCTCTCTCGAGTATTGATAAAAATTTTAAAATTAAATTTGGATTTTTAAGAGGTCGAAGATTGAATTTTAACATTTAATGATGTAAAGTAGTAAAATTGTATCAATAAAAAAAAACTATCTTACGTATAGATCGACAGATTGTAGAGAGTTTCGTATAACTCGCTATATAAAACAAAAGATCTTCTTTGAATCTATTTGCCAACGAATAAATGTGATATTCTTCAATGACCTACATTTTCCTTAAAATTCAAAATATACCTATATATACATCCACATCTCTTATAGTCTTCTCAACCATTAACGGACCCATTAACAGCCTACTCCAAGCACACATCTTATCTTAGAGATAGATCCTCAAGACTCGTGGGTGACGCCCTAAACGGGCTTATCCGCGAATTAGCGGACGAGCCTTACACCTATCTCTAAAGTTTAAGAGAGAAAGGAAGAGACAGACATAACGAGGTGGAACATAACAAGGAGGTAAGGTAGTATAGGTATAGTAGGTAGTAGTTCATCGCGTGAGCTTTCCCAAAGACGCAGCTCATCGTCGACGTCGTCGTTCCTTCACGATATGGCTCACGTCAAGGTTCTCTTGGTTTTCGTTGGAAAGATCAACAAATGATAAAGGTGTGCAATGAGCATCTGCGCATTTTGGATCAACGTCAGATTCTTAACTACGTACGTTGCCTCGTAATTCAAGGCAATAATAGGTGATTTTTTTTTAGCTTGAAATGTTTTTCTTGGGTAGCTGTGAATTTAATTAGTAATTATTACAAGTGATAATGCAATTACGATTATACGCTAAGAAGATGTAAGGTCTGCTTTATTTTTAATTTCAAGATTCTTTAAAATAATTGCTAAGGTTATAATAATCTTTTAGTGAAATTCTGATAAAAATCTTATTCCACTTAATTTTAAAAAATATATATATATATCATTAATATTTGCAAAGATCATACGAATTAAAAGTTGTCTATTATGCTAAGAAATATTTTCATTAATATGGTAAAACTTGCAAGCTCAAATGCTTAATATTCTAGTTTAGATAGTAAAAATTTCAAAAGCAGGTAATAAAATGTAAGTTATGTTAAGTTATGCTCGTACCCATATCAGAAATGGTAATTTTTACAAGGATATTTTTCTGAGCATATATATTTATGTAATAAATGTTATGTTTCGTACGAAAATTTCATGAAAATTACATTCAATATTTTGACAACATCAACAAAGAAAAATATTATATTATATCCAAGTAAAGCTTCTCATAAAAAAATATACTTACATGTGGGCTTTAACATATAAAAATCGACATTTCCTCTTACATACACCACAAAGTAACGCAGATAAAATAAAAAAACTAAAAAAAATAAAAAAACTTATACAATATAAAACATATCGTAGCAAGCAACCCTTCAAAAAAGAAATCAATAGACAAGCAAACAAGAGAGAGAGAGAGAGAGAGAGAGAGAGAGAAATCATTTGGCCTTCTCTTATATTCCTTCAACAATAGCCTTAGCGAAATACTAAAGCGGCAAAATTATTTTTCTCTGAGCTCAAGAAAGAAAGAAAAACCTTCAAGCACAGTATATATAGAGAAATCGCGCTCCTCGGCAACTGTAAAAACAATGGATTAACGATAACCCTTTTCCGTCGTCGTCGTCGTCGTCGTCGTCGTCGTAGTTGAGAAGCACAAAAGCTATCCAGCAGAAGCAGCAGCAGTAGTGTACCTATACGCGGTAGAAAAGTCCTGCGTCAACATAGAATGAGTCTATACGTATAGTAGACTTTGTACGCTTACACATATAAATAGTTTCCTTTCGTTTACTCTCCTTTTGCAATAATATATATCTATACACAAAACTCTCGGCAAAATTTTATCCGGTCCTTTTTAAGACCTAGAAGCTTGACACCAATACTCCGATACAAAGACTCTCATAGTATATAGGTATAGCGTATAAAATGACCAGAATATCTGATATTTTTTCTGAATCCAACTTATATTTTTTTCTATTAGATTGGTTTAAGCTCTGCTTCAATATAAAATCGATAAATATCAAAACTATAACATCTTTATAAAGTAATAAAGTCAGCTTCACTCCAAGAATATAAAATGAAATACGTCTAATATATAGAGATATAAACCTTCAAAAAAAAAAAATCTCTTCATACGCCAGGTAAACAGAAAATTACTTTACACAGTATATCCTTATATATACCCCTCCGCAAAGATCTCTCTATATCAAAGCACTTGGCTCTCTTGTAGCGCGAATTGTCGTACCCGAATCACGAGATCCTGAGCAAACAAGGGGTGGAAAAGAGGCGAGGCTATTTCCCGTATACGCTCCTTCCCCCCCCCCCTCCTTTCTTCTTCTCTCTTCATAGTATCCAAGCCACGCTGCTTCAAGCTGAGTAAATAACAGCAATAGTGATTTTATTTTCGGGGGGGTAGCCTTTCTTTTTCTCTCTCTTATGTGCGCCAGGCGTAGAAAAAGCCAAGTCCTTATAGCCTAAGGCCGCAAGCTATTCGCGCGCGACCGCGGCTCTTTATATATATCTATGAGGTCTTCGCGTACCATACGCTCTACAGCTTTTTTTTCGAGGACCGTTGGCTTTTCATCCCTCTGTGGTCGAAAGAAAAGAAGGTGGTAGTAGTAGTGGTAAAGGTGAGTCCGAGCTGGCCTCGATGAAATGGAGAAAGGATAAGCCGGAGGGCTCTTTTTCCTTCCTTAAAAATACTTTTGGCTCTTTTTCTCTCTCTCCCTCTCTTTTGGCTATTGTCGCAAGGCTAAAGTATAGCCAAGCCGTGACCTGGAGCCAAGTAGACGACGACTAGGACCCTCTATAGGATCATAGTGACACGAAAAAATAAGGAGGATCCATAGAAGAGCAGGGCTTTTCGTCGCCGAGCTGGAAAGAGAGGAAGAAAGAATGACACGCGCAAACAGACTTTAAGCTCGACAGCTTCGACAGACGATAAATATGTCAGAGAGAGATCTTTTTCTCTCTCTGAGAAGGATGTGGAAATTTTTGTTTGCTTAAGACCCCGCGAAGGACATATACTACCCTATACCCCCCACTTTTCTGTATATTCTATATCTACAGATTCAAAAAGGGGCTTGATACTCGTAATGTATATCCATCTACTTTTTTTTTTTGTACTGTGAGTTAAGCTGTGTGCACTTGTGATTTATTCATCTATTAGATTTATAACGAAATAATTCGAATATATATAAATTAAATTGTATTCAATTAGTTGTGTACGGAAAAGATTTGGAATTTATTTATTCGTGCTTAAAGGTAGGATTGAGATATAATCATTTGGGTCACGTTTAACTTTATAGCTACAATTATATTTAGAGCAGAGTAATTTTTTTTTTTATAAATAAATTTATATATAGTAAAAATAATCAATTTAATGCCTTTTATGTATCGAACCAATCGTAAATGCAACAGTCAATAATAGAACCACTAATTTAACTGATAAATTATCGAAATTGATAATTACCCGTAGTAAAGTCTATTTTCACACCGAATCTAAATTTATGCTTGGATTCAGTACATTAGGAATAATGAAAGTGTCAATATATACATGCATATATATCTGTACCATTAGCATTTGTAAATATCTCAAATTTAATAAAGACAAGTTTGAAATATTCTTCGATTAACAAGATTCAGAAATAATGTCTTACTTAAATTTTCCAAATGATTATTTCCAAGTTGAACAATTTAGTCTATATTTGATTTTAATTGAAACAACAGAGATAATTCGATATCTATTATAAATGTATACAGCTATATTGTTGAAACCGGTATGTTAACGAACTTGATATTGTCTTGATAGTAGGTTATTCATTGTTCAGTACCTACTGACAATCAATGCTTGCATTGATGAAATAAATTAACTGAAATAAACTTGTAAGTGATTTTTATTTTTTATCCTTGTCATAACCAATTATCCTTGCAATAATAAGAAATTACTTTACGTACTGTCTTATATATCATAAAAATAATATTTGATAAAAGAAAAAAAAATACAATTTCGACTAACCAATTATTTGACAATGTTAGAGTATGCTTTTAAGAGCATTTTAGTTTCTTTTATTGAAA
Source organism: Leptomastidea abnormis (assembly GCA_030522805.1). Classification (NCBI taxonomy): domain Eukaryota; kingdom Metazoa; phylum Arthropoda; class Insecta; order Hymenoptera; family Encyrtidae; genus Leptomastidea; species Leptomastidea abnormis. The sequence goes on from JAPYZE010000665.1 coordinate 46,312, forward strand.
ATCTTCCAAATCAAGACATCACCAAGAAACTTTTGTTTTGTAGAGTATATATATATACATTTGAGTATAGCTGAATCAACATGTAATTTAAGTCTCAAGTGTCCCACGTTTACAATCTAAATAATAAAGCTGAAGACATCGACTGAAAGGGAACAATATGTTTGGATTCGAAAAAAGAATAACGACACTAACATCATCTTTGGAAATCAGAGAAATTAAACACGACTCTTGCATTAAGACTGATTTATTTTTCAGTAGTCTAGTTCTAGTCAAGAACAAGTACTACGTTTTCTTGATAAGTAAACATAGGGAGTGAAGAGGGTGATAAAATAGGGGTGTAGGTTGTTATTTTATGTTGTTAATTTTTACGATCGATTAAAAAAATATGTAAATAAACAATTTTTTTAAAAAAATAAACTTTAATGGTTAACTTATATTATGTGTTCCCAGGAAGCCAATCATGGATATATGCATATAACTTCAGTAACTCCATCAGAGAGTAGCCAAGCTGATGTACTTATAAGTTGTAAAAATTAGATAATCTCTAATCCTCTTAGACTGGAGTTTCTACCGAATATCCTAAGAAGAGGTAAGTTATAAATTACATGTCTCATACTTTGAATTTACGTCGATGAATTACATGTATAGGAATTTAAGTTTTTTCTTTGATTTCAAAAAAGCCAAAACGAAAGCTAAATTTTTAGAATGAAAAAGTAAAAATTAAATCTAAAATCTAAAGTCTAAGTAAAGGTTTGTTACGATAAGTAAAGCTATAAGGTGATGACGAGTACTCCTAGAATATATCACGGAAACAATTTCAAACCCACGTACATTACTTTGTCATTGAAAAAATGAAATTGTGTCCTGTAAAGTTATTTCACACGGACGAAGTCAAACGAAGTTTTTCGGTATTTCAAGGATTTAACGAGCTCAAGTAAACGGTATACATCAGACTCAGCAAATTTTATAACTACGATGACAACTACGTACGACACTCAAGTCTCTGCACAAGCAATAAATTTTGTAATACATACATTTTTCTTCTTTCTTTCTCTGAAATCAGTTGGACTCAAGTGATTACAACTTAACGCTTTGACGTACAATATTTAACTCAAAATGCTATTGAGAAAATAGAATGAAAACGAGAGAGAAAAAAAGAGAGAGAGTGAGGAAAGTGTAGTGCGAAATGACAGACCTTTATTTTCGTAGAACGTGTCAGTTAAAACCGAGGTTAGCTAAATTACGATACGACAGAATTCAAATGAAACCATTGAATTTTTTCTTCTTTTTTTTTTTTGGTCTCCCTACAATATGAAAAGTGAAATATAACTAACTCAATTCGTGATATAACGTCAAGTCAGCTAATACATCGAATTGTCACACGATTTTATTAAAAAAATTTTTTTTTTTTTTTCTTTTTTTTACCAGACTAAAAAGTAAAAATCGTTATTACAAACGAGCGGCATTTTGACGATAATAAAAAGGAATAATTTTGTGACGAAAAATGAGAGAAGACAGTATATATGTAGAGATAAATGGTGTACTGACGAAATTCCTTGATATAGCTTATACGCGAGAAGCATTAAGTGTCAGACACAAGTATACAACACGCAGCAGCAGCAGTAGCATCAAGAGGTGGAATGTAATGGGACGAAGGAAAGAACAAAAAAAAAGAAAGAAAAGTAGAGGTGCGACTTTTACACCAGCAGTCGACAGGCAGGAGAGAAGAGTGCTATTATTGGTTTCGGAAAGATTCTTTTTTTTCTCTCTCTCTCTTTCATTCCATATTGCCCTTCCACGCGTATTACGCGCGAGAGACGCGTGTAATTGTGGGGTTTGGTATTCGAGAAAATGACCCTCGTATACGTTCGTAATACCCAAGCTGATATTTTTGGCATTCTTTTTTTTTTTTTTTTATTCTTTACTCTATAGGGTTTCTGGACCTGTACGTGAATTTCTAATTAGCGCATGAACGCCGATATTCAGAGATCCAAAGAAAGAAGCACATGATACTGAATGGTTTTGTCGATGTATATGCACACCAACGCTCATATTATATGCGTAACTGCAGGTTTTTACGATATTCTTTTCTCTCTTTTTTTTTTCTTCCGTTTTATTTTTTGACGTGTAAAAAGCAAATTGATGCGATGTGCGAATTTATCTGGTTCAGGTTGGATTTTCAAGAATATTTTTCATTATACTTAAAAAGTATATTTGAGTTGAATCAATCGATCACTTTTAAATAAGCAAGATATTTTGTTCTTTTTTTTTTAACAACAGTCATAAATTCACAAAATATTGCAATTTTCACTACGTTTTATAAATATTCCTTGTAGTTCTTATATCAAAAAATATACCTATGTATATTATGACGTTGAAATTTCATTCAATATATATACGTATATCTATCCTTTTCTCAAGAAATAGCTACGTTTTGGATTACAGGTGAGAATACGCTGCTCTGGAGAAGCTCTTGGGGAAAATTTGCATATCATTTTTGCAAGCTAACATGATAATACTTGAGTGTATGTATGTATATACATACATACCTTTATATATATTTCGCGCTAAATTAAATTTGCAAGTTGAATAGGAGGGGGTACGCTACTGAAAATTCGTAGTCGAAAGGTTGCAAAGCCGTTAGTCATGCCGGATTTGGGTTACTTAAATATAT